>JAHBMJ010003752.1:102868-165999 GCA_018398765.1 Chromera velia | reverse complement strand
GGCTGATGCAGATTTATTCACTTGAACATGTTGCACACCGAAAGTGGTGATGTACGACAAACAGAACACGCGCGCACACACACACACACACGCACACACGCACGCACGCACACACACACACACACACACACACACACACAAAACGTATCAGCACAGAGTGAAGAGACTCGGGGGTCACGCCCCTTTCCGATCATAAAAAAAAAACAGCACGAAGGCAGGCATATGGTTTCTTGTGCATGGACAGAGGAAAGAAAACACAAAAATTCCTTTCTGAGAGGGGGTGCGTCTATTCGCTTTCTGTCAGGTTGTCGTGCGGAACTTCCATTTGTCCCCAAAGCCGTGCGCACTGACAGATTTTTTTTTTCGGGTAACCTAGCCAAACCTCTGTCCGCTTGTTTGGGTTCAAGGAAGCCCTCTTGTGTTGCTGACTGACCTCTCTTTGATTTTTCTCTTCAGAAGAGTCAGGGAAGCCCGACAACGTGCAATGTCCGCGTCACCCACGGTGCCTGACAGGGGGGACCGCCTTCCTCCTGTCTCTCCCACCTGCTGTCTGCTCTGGGCAGCCATGGCAGTAGCCAGAGGAGAAACGGATGCGACGGCCCCGGTAAGCCGATTTTCGGTCTTGCTCCCCAACGATCCATGAGCAACCGGAACGCCATATGCAGACTGTTGCTGCGAGGGTTTGGATGCAGCGGGTGTGTGGGACTGCTGGATGGCCCCGTGAGCTGTCTGCACGTGCCCATGAGGAACCTGTGAGTGGCCCCCGGGAGGATGCTGCACGTGCTGCTGCTGCTGCTGCTGTTGGATGATAAAGGAAGATTGCGCACGAGGGCCGCCACTTCCTGCAAGCGCGCCCCCGGTGCTAGCACGAGGGCCGCCACTTCCTGCAAGCGCGCCCCCGGTGCTAGTAAGCACCGAGGAGCCAGGCCCTGCTCTTCTGAAGTGACCCGACGACCCAGTGAGCGAAGTTGAGGAGAACTGCTGGCTGTAGTGGATCCCTGGAGCCACCGGGCTCGTCGGTTGCATCTGATGCACTGGAACGCCCACAGGCGCTCTGCAGAAATGAAAAAAAGCACATCCGGGAATCCTTTCTTTACGCACCGGTTGCACCTGATTGAAGGCATTCAAGATGCACGGTGCCCCTCATGCAAAATGCGTGAAGCGCGTGGGTGCAAAACAGGAGGAAGAGAACGAGTGACTAATTCCGAAGCAGAGAAAGAAAATGATCAATGAGTGCCTGTCACTGTAACTGTTAGTGAGCAGATGTTTGCAAAGGGGGTCGAGGATTTTACTTGCACTTCAAACACGAAAGGAAAAGATCACGCACGCAGAATAAGAGCGAGAGAGAGAGAGACGGAAGGAGCGGGAGGGAACCTTTGGCGGCGGTAGTGCAAGGCAAAAAGATGAGCAAACCGACCCAAGTCCGTGCGAGTGTGTCTGCATGGCCGGGTACCCCCCAGGGCCTGCACGGAGATCGACAAGGAGAGAGCGCACACACCGGGTCAGAAAAGAACGTATCATGGCTGTTTTGAGCTGCGGACCAAAGAACTAACCGCCATAGTAGGGATACATTTTCAATTCGTACGGGGGCGGAAGGAGCCCTTTCTCGCTTTGCACAGCACTTGATGAAATGTCTACTTTAAGTTTGAGAAAGACAGGTTTCGGGTGGCGACGACGTTCTTTGGATCAAATGGAGCGCCAGTCAAACCCGCACGAACTGTTGTTCTGGAGAGGCCGGCGAGTCTCCAGCACGAGAAGCTGAGGCTCGTTTTATCTCAGGAACGGTATACGAAGATCCATCGTCCACCCATTTTTCTTCGGAAGGCTTCACCAAAGTGAAGAGCTGCTCGCCCAGTCACGAGAAGATTTCACGCACTTATTAATGTATACGTCGGATTTTCTGTGAGTCGTCTCTAACTTTGGCTCGGACATAGCTCAGGTGCATGGCAAATTAATTGGTGCACTAGCATGCACTAGCCGGGGAGGCCCGTCAAATAGTGACGTTGCGTGGGCGCGAACGTACGCCGCATTGACGCGCCGCCATAAGGACAGGAGGCATCTCATAAGATAATAGCTAGATGATATAAAATGAAACTGTGTGATGATATTTTTAGATTGAAGGCTTTTAGTGGATTTTTAATTTATGAATCAAAATCCCAATTACTATGTACTTATGTGTTATTTAATTAGAATATGAAAAGAATTATTTTTTTTAGTTAAAATTGTATAATAGTAAATCTGTTCCGACTTATTTAGGTAAACTTAAGACTAAACTTAAAGAGTAAATCTAGAAAGATAATTAAATCAGATATATACAGGTAAAAGGTCTTTTATTTGTGAAGTGATTTTTTGTTTGCATTTTCAATTAAAGATTTCGCTGTAAACCATATTTATGAATGTGACAGGCGGTCTATCTTGACACCAACAGACGCAAAAGAGAGGGAAGTGTTGATAACACGAATGTTTTCTTGGACGTGGGCGTAGTCTCGGTGAGTGTGTACAAAGCGGTCCTTGATGCTGGCGGGGGGATCTGAAAAACTTGCCAGTTGGACTCTTCCGTGATTGCAGAAACTACAACCGACCCGAGACTCCACACAGACAATAGAACCACAACAATAACTACAGAGGCAGAGGAGGCCCCAGAGGAAACTTCAGGGGGCAAGGCGGGGGCAGAGGCAGAGGGGGGGGGAATGGAAGAGCTGAAGGATCCTCCAACTACGCAGCGGCTACGAACGGTAAGACGGCGGAACAGGTCGATCAATCTGGTGAGTCACTTAGCACTTCTCTTTGCCTGGCTGCTTACCTGATCATCTCCTTTTCTTTCGTTTCTTTCCTCATTTTCTCTTCTTTCGCATTGTGGTCTCAATACTTCAACTGGTCGGCGGTGCATGAGACCTCCCATCACACACACACGAGTAGCCGAGAGAATGGAAATGAGAATGGAGAGAGAATGAGACAGAAAGGCATCAGAAAGGCCAGCAAGGAAAGAGAAGAAGAATTGCAGATCACATACTTCGCATTACCGTAGTGGGCATTGGTAGACATCTGCTCTCCCTTCCACACGAGAGCACGGCATCTGGGGCATTCTTGCTGCGGACCTTCAAAATCTGCAGAACCGGGTGGCACTCTGCGTAGGAGATCATAGATGTGCAGGTTCGGATAGAGACCGGACGGAAGATAGTTACCAGGCGCAAAGCCCGGGATTTTGGGTGAGTACCTGGTCTGTATTGCCCTACCTGCAGACGAACACAGATGCACACATGCAAGGACGCATAGAGGCAAATCGAAGTAGAAACATTGTAACATGTGCTCGGTGAGGCAGCCGACCTTGCGTGGGGTTGCGGAGGAAATTCTGAGTTGCATGCATGCGTGGTGGTGGTGGGGGCGGTCTGTAATTGGGGGGATTCTGCTGTGGCTGCGGAGGGGGATTCTGCTGTGGCTGCGGAGGCAGTGCTGGCTGCGGGAGAACGGCAGGCTGTGGCGGGAGAAGATATGCGGGCACGGGGATGAGTCCTACGGGAAGCATCTCACAAGAGAGCTGGGTGACTTCACAAAAGATCAAACAAAAGATTGAACAAAATATCAGAAGCGCGCACTTCGGCGTGGTGAATTTCATGTCGAATTCTTTAGTCAGACAGGAGACGGAATTTATGGTGGAGCTGAAGGAACTCATGGACGGAAGGATCACTCTTTGCCAGCACATACGGCACTTCCTTCCTTCCCCGACGAGATCAAGGGGGGGGGGCTGCAAGGAAAGAAGGACTATGTGATGATTACGGTCGATGAACTGCAGAAACTGCAACAGGGGAACGGAAATTCGTTCGGTCATCGGGGGAGAGGAGGAAATTACCAGAGAGGAAGGGGGGCAAGAGAGGAAGAGGGCACCATCATGTGGGAGACGGGATATCAGATGAGGATTTTTGTCAGAGCGCACCACTCTGGCCAGGCAAGGGGCGAAACAGAGAAATGACGTCCCTTGAAGCCGTGCGCGGTGATCAGTTTTCTGCCGTTTTGTGCATGGGGATAAGAAGTAGACGGGAGTTTAAAAGGAGACGACGAAGGAGGCTTTGCTATTGGTATGCAGTGAGAGCCGCATGCATGCATGGATGGCCCCGTAAAGCGGCCTGAGGGGCTCTTAGAGAAATGGAACATTTGCGGGCAGGGGATTTTCGCTTTCGCGGGGCGGTTCGCAAGGTCCTGGCCTAAATTAAGTATAGTAGATGAGTGGCGCCGTACGTGCCACCGCGGCCCGCCGCGGCGCCGCGCCCGCGCGCCGACCAGGGAGGTCTGATGGCGCTTTCCTAGAAGCCACACGTCGGACATTCGGCATTGGGGCGGGAGACCAATCCTCTAAACATTAATCTTTTTTTTTAATCTTAATCCCTTGCTAGATCCCTAGCTTAATCCTAATCCCAATGAAAAGAAAAGAATAGACCTAGGAATAGATATCTCTCTCTTTTTAAAAATGTTATTTCATATATATTTTTATCTGGAACCAGCAGTTTCTATTGCCTTTAGTTGAAGTACAGGTAGCCGTCGGGGTACCGTGCCGCGCATTGGGCCGCGGGCTTGGCCGGGTTTGTATCACGTAGTGTCATGTACGCGTGTTGCGCGCATGCAGCAAATAATCACCGCACCGAGCGATTATCGCGCGGACATATTGTTTTATCATTTCTGTGCGTATCGTGCTTTAGATAGCATGCAAGATTGGATTTATTGCTTTGCTTTCGGATTGAGAGTATTACTATTACTTTTACAGACTTCTCCAGGAGCTGTACAGACTTGGGCACAGACCACAGAGACTTACCTGTTATGACACCTTGACACACACACCTTCACCTTACCTTAGTTCTCCTTTCACTCGAAAACATATATAAACCTATGTAAACTATCAACTACTATCAACTTTTGACCTTTTCCTACCTTTTCTAACTTTAATTATGGAGCCCAGAACTACCCGGAACATAAATCAATCAATCCTAATCCTATACTGAAAAAAAAATAATAAAAATAAAATGAAAAAATAGACATTTCCATTTTTTCTTTTCTCGTATTTTCTGGTATCACTGTCCATTGTGGCAGCTTCTTAATAACTGTATACCAGCCTGACTTTACATCATTATTATCATCAGTCAGCCATAAACTATTCGAAGGCTGGTATAAAAGTTACACTGCAGCATACGAGGCTACGTAATGCAAACATGACCCAAATCGCAGTCGAAACTGCTAGAAACTGGTTACAAAGGTCACATGTTAAACCACTCTTCCCATGTGACCGGTTCTTCATCGTGAGCGATCGTGGCAGTCGAAAGCGAACACTTGAGGACTGCGTGTGAGACTGACATGATTAAAGTGAAGACAAGAAACTGGGAAAATCCGTTGCCTACCAGAACGAATACCTGCAACCACGATAGTGTAGGCGACGAAGATGCATGATGAATGGAAGGCAGAAGAGCAAAACCCGACAACTGGAAGCGATAAGCAAAAAAGAAACAGATTGTCAATTGCTTCTGTTCGCAGCGAGACCGGGGACCAGACAAAAGAAAGGAGATTCGCAGAAAGCAGCGTAAGGGCAGTCTCATGACGGACCGACCGACCTTGAAGACCGACTGAAGAATGTCCTCAAGGAAACAACGACTGCAAAAAATAAATAAACAAACAGCAACCAGACAAACGAATGTAACACAGACGAAAGAAAGTCTTCGCCAATTGGTGTAGCGGAGGCAGCAGCAAAGAACAGGCCGACTACGTATCCTTTCCCTTTCTGATCAAGCACGATTCAATGAAGAGACAGGAATTGGTCAGTGGATGGATGGGTCAATGAGTGAGTGAGTGAGAGCGTGAAAGATCGCACACAGAGAACCGAAAGGAAAGTGAGACCCCCCTCGGTTGTAGCAAGCGAAGTGAAATAGACGGAGGGGAACAGAGAAGAGAGAAGAGAGGGGGGGGGGAACAAGAGAGTCTTCCTCGCCAGCTTGGAAGGGGTCCAGCAGTTGTTATACAGCCTTCAATCACAATTCTCTTATCAGTCTGTTTTTTGGTCCCTGATTTGTTTTCCATCATCACGTCTATCAGTCCCCTCCCCCCTAGCCCCCACATACGTGCCCCCCAACGGCGCACCTGCCTGCGAGGACTGAGGCCTGAAATTCGTGTCTCTCAAGCCTTTCCTGTGCGAGGTATTTCTGCACACACACACACACGCGCGCACAAACAAGGAAAGGGGGACGAAACAGGTCTTTTCACGTCTGCAATTCTTTCTTGACTAATCCATCACAGATAGATACTGCTCATTGCTCATTGCCACAGAAAGAGACAAGGAACGCCTCCGAGCACTGCACGAAGCACACCCATTTTGTAAAAAGGAGACATGAACCGTGCATCCAATCACGGAGGAGACAGAGAGAGGAAGGAGGAGAGGGAGAAGGAGGAAGACAGCAGAGAGCGACTCCAAATAGGCAACACTTCTCTGCATGTTAAAAGATCATCAACACAGGTGGGGGTATGTGCATCATCGTAGTCTTCGTCTAGTCAGAAAGAAACTTTCCTGAGGATTCTGGGTCGAAAGCCGCGCGAACAGAAGGAGAGCTGTGTGATGCAAAAGGATGGAAAGAGGAGAAAGAGTACCACCAATGCATAAGCTGGAACATACAAACATCATCCTTCGCTCACAGATACAGAGTACGCGCACACAGTATTTTTTGCATTCTATCTCAAACACCTCGAAGAGAGAATAGGAGGGAAGAGAGGAAGTGAAGAAAAGCGGGAGAGATGAGGAGATTTTCCCTTCAGCCCTCTCACCTCCTCTCTCTTTCTCTTCTTTCTGTTTTTGTGCCGGTCTGAATCTTCTCGACATTATTTTCGTTCCTCACTCGCCCCCCCACCAATTCACTCACTCTCCCACCCGCTCAACCACTCACGTACACTCCTTCACCCACTCACTCTGACCACTCTTGCTTTCTTTCTCTCTTGCTCTGTCACTCTCTCGCTCACTCACTCATTCTTGCTCTCTCTCTCTCTCTCCCCCCCTCTCTCGCTCGTTCACTTTCTCACCCACTCACTCTTGCTTTCTCACTCACTCTCTGACACTCTCACTCACTCTCTCCCCTCTCCCACGTACTCTCTCTCTCTCTCTCCCTCCCCCCCCTCTCTGTCTCTCTCTCTCTCTCTCTCTCTCTCTCACACACACACACACACACACACACACACACACTCGCACACTCGACGCACTCACGGGCAAACGGACCGACCCTCTTAAGCACATTGCAGAGCATCAAGAAATCCAGGGCAAACGCTGCATCTGCAAGCCGCGCCAACTGGACCCCAGTTGCATCCTGCTGAACCCTGACCTCCACAGGCTCATACACTACGCTCCCGCCTCCTCCACCAGCCGCAGCAGCGGTCGCAGACGTCATCAAAGGCCGAGACCCACTTGAGGGAGTAAGGGGGGGGTCAACAGAGGTGGACACCGAGACCGCATCGGAGCGATCAGTTTGATGGAATGATGCTCCACCCCCATGTCCTCTCACTGTTCCTAGTTCTGTTTCTGTGTCTGTACTGGGACAGATGCGCGTGGAAGATGGACACTGACTGCCGTCTCCGCCTCCGTCTCCCTCACTGACAACGTCTGAGTCTTCATTCCCTTTCGACATCAGACGGTCGCGGTCTGCACCCATCGAATCTGCCCAATCTTTCCCGCCTTCCATGTCCACACTGCCGGACATCGGAACCATCGCCGTTCCAATGTCTGCACCCTCTCCGATAACCACTAAGCCCCTGCGACTAGCACGACGCCTTCCCCCCCGTGCAGTCACAAACAAACCCCTGACCTGATCAGTTACCCACCGCATACACCGAAGCCCTCTAGCCCACCCATTTCGAAGTACAACCGCTGTCAATCCACACACCACCACAAGCCGTGCACGGACCACATGCGTGAGCCGACCCCCCCCCGGCCCCTGTAGGCACGGCGTCAGGGGTCCGGTTGGCCACCTGCACCTGTGACATTCTTCAGGGGAGTCAATGCCCCAGTGGTCCCCGAGATTTTCCGGGGTCGCCCTCCCCAGCATGGCTATCACGACCCTCGTCTGAATCAACACTGTTGAAAGAAGGAAAAAAGAGACCAACGGTCCCACCACCAGACCAAACGATGCGGGAAACAAACGAATGGCCACGAGCATAAACAGCGCGTCGGAGAAGCACGCCACTCTTCCGAGGAATCCTAAAATTGCACCGAAAATGTCCCAGAGGATGTCTGGGGAACTGTCGAAGTGAGAAAGAAGAAGGGCTATTCCGATCTCAGCAATCATCAGAATTCCGTGGAAGACGACAGCCAGGACGATCAGCAAGGGAGCAGGCTCTACAGAGTCGCCTCCCGGCCGAAACCACCCCCAATACCTGCAAACTCGCAGTCAAAAGAAATATGGTTGATTTCCATTCAAATCAGACACGGAGATCGCCAAGAAGGAGGTCCATGTGCACTGACTGACGAGAAGGCGGCGTAAGAAACCAGGCTCCAGAAGATCAGGTGTCCCGCCGTCAGGAAGAGGGCTGAGACAGAGTAGTGGAGAATCGGGAGAGGGTCCGGAATCTCCGGTGGTTGGCTGCAAAACAGAGAGGAGAGGAAATAACAGTCATAGTGAAAGCGTTCCTAGGGTAGGAACTCAAATGAGCCGGTCCCCAGTCGTTCTGTGACTGACAAGCGCCGGTCGAGCCCCAGATCCCTCAGTTCGTGTTCAGAGAGGACCTGCCTCAAAATGTTTCGCGAAATTGAATTTTGATTCATCTCGTTCTACGATTCAAAACTGCGACATGAACGATCCAGAAGTCAATCTATGTGTACGTCCTCTTGAGGAAGCACAGGGTGGAAAAGGATCAGAGAAAAAAACAAACGGACAACAGCTTATGAGACAACGGCTGCGGAGTGGAGATCTGCATGGCAATTTAACAATCCGACGGTGCCGAGATGGCAGGGTTGGATTGAGAGAAGAACAAGTATGCCGCGGGTCGGACGTCGTGCAATGACCAGAACCGTCTGGATCGACAGATCAGAGGAACTGTGGAGATTCCTAGCTCGAGTTGATGCTGACGTACAGGAAGACTCCAGCTGAGGACCATGCATGCATGCTTGCGAATTAACGGCCCCGGAAAGCATTCGCTTTCCGGGGCCACAGCGTGAGCTCGCCCCGGAATGAATTGAAAGCGAAATTTGTAGCCGTCTCCATGCACACGAAGTCAATCGGTCCGATCTAAAACTCTGGACCTGTGAAGTCTCTCCATGGTCATGAAGCCACCGTCTGATAGTAGATATTTGCACTGTGTGGCCAGAGTACTCAGGCTTCAACATTGACAACCGGACGTACTGAAATTCTGCTAGCGTTTTTTCTAGCTGCAAACGAGTCTTGTGGAGACTGTTAGTTTTGCAGTCTCCTTGAAGGAAGCCGTCTCCCAACAAGCCGGCTCAGCCTGAACATGACGGGCCGAGTGCTGAAGCGTCTCTTCTTTGTCTTCCTGCTTCATCTCCTCGCTGGCTCCAATGCGTTTGACCCGCCTCATCGGCTGATCGTCTCAGGGGGGCAAATACCGCACGAGCGGTGTCACAGAAAGAAACGCCTGCGTCTTGAGAGACGGCATTTCCCTTCGAGAGGGGGTCGGGACACCAGCGTTGTCCCTGCCTTTTTCCGTCTTCCATGGGGACCTCCAACTCCCACCGAGAGTCTAGAAGAGACCCCTGGGTCGGAAGGATGGGCGCGCCGCATGCTTCTGGACTCCGATCTTTCTGAAGAAAGTTTCGATATGGATGGGCTGAATGAAGCTGCGGAGGTACTGCGGACAGTGGGGAGTGAGAAGAAGAAAGCGTTGGAGAAAAGTATGAGTGAAGGGGCGCGGAATAAATGGGACGGGGTTTGGCAAGTTGCTCACGCTCCTCACATTCGAAAGCTGTCGAAGCTGCTTTTGTGCAAATTGGGGCCAGTGGAGTATTCAATATCTCAAAAGGGAAGTCAAATAAGCTCCTACTGCCTGTACCAGTCTCCCTTTATTGGCCGAGGGTGGCTCGCAGCAGCTGGGGGGCTGGTCAGAGAGAAACCTGGGGGGGCGGGGGAAGAGACCGTGACTGTCGTTTTTGATTCTTTTCGGTGGGAACCTCTGAAAGACAGGCCGACGATTTTGAGACCAGGGGACGGGAAGAAAATGAAATCGTTAGTTGATGTGGTCGTACAGAAACTTGGGGAACTGACCTTTTTCGAAAACCTCTCTCTGTTTCCCGTTCGGTTTCTCGACGATCGACTCTGTCTCTTCGACTTTGAAGCGGTCTCCTTGCCCATCGTGGCAAAACGGGCGCCAAGCTCGTTGACAGAGACCGTCTCCGGGAGCGTCTAGCTGTCGGTTGCTCCTTCAATGGCTGGAGGTCAGGGACGTATTAGCTGATTTCAGTAACTGTACCTTGAGGGCGGGAAATGGGGCCATGAAGGCACAGATGAAGTATGTAAATGCTGACGGAAGGACTGGACAGTCTGATCATCAACTTGAAGAACGGAGAGATTGGTTGTTTTTGTTCTTTGGACGATTCATAGTCAGCGGATCCTGAAGGCGTTCCCCTTCTTTGACCTGCAGTGACGTGAAGTGAAGTAGAGTGAAGTAGAGGCGATACAAATCTTTTTGCTGTGGATTCGTCACTCGCCGAAAGGAAAACTCGACGAGTGTAATGACTGACTGGATGGATTAATGAATGAATGTATGCATGAATGCATTGATCAATTAATGGATTCATGAAAGAACGAGCAAGTGGATCGATGAATGGATGGATGGATGAATGAATGAATGGGTGAGCGAGCGAGTGAGTGCGTGAGTGAAGCGGGAAGTCTCTTGGAAGGGAGGGAAAGAAAGAAGGTAGCAAAGAAGCAAGAGAGAGAGAGAGAGAGAGAGAGAGAGAGGCTAGTAAAGAGGGAGGCAGGGATAGAGATAGATAGATAGATAGATAGATAGAAGCTGGGGTAGAAAAAAGGAACGGCTGCACATAGATAGAAAAGAAAGATCAGTTCTTAAATTTAATAAGTGATATCAATTGTTTCATACAAATGCAAAGTGGTTTTTGTGAGGTCACTGAGGTAAGGTGACTAAGGTCTTAGAGCAATATGATAAAAACATTGCTCTGTAAATGTGCGTCAAACTTTTTTTATCATTTTATCAATTAATCATCAGTTTTTTACTTACATATAGCTAAATTTACTTAACAAACAATATTTCATGAACTTACATAAACTAGAAGTTGTTGTTACTCTGAGTTATCAGTTGTTTATTTATAACTTAAATGAGATGAAGTGCAAATGGCGAACAAGTAAGAAAAAGGTTTTTGAAGTATAATATTCATATCAAACTTAAATTATCAAAATTTAAGAATTCTTTGTTTTAAAAGAGTATCGAAATATTAAAATAAATTTTGTAAAATGTATGAATGAATGAATGAATGAAGTTGGCTTTGCTAGAGTGGAGCCGTGCTCCCAGCAACCCATGTTCATGCAAGAGATCGTCAATCACTCAACTCTAGATATATACAGGAATCGTAACAGGATTACTAGCTGTCCAGAGGATTGGCTTCCTGGTACTTCCTGGTCCAATGTCAAGCGTTCGAGGTGTGACGTCCAATAATGAATGTGAATCGTTCGAGGTGTTACAAGGTGCGACGTCCAGTAGCGTCAAGGAGAAGCGTTGGACCTTCCTGGCTTATACATGCTTCTACAATTTTGTGGGAGGCTTTGGTCACAAAGTTTGGTGCACTAGTAAGTAATTATAAGATTCCCGGCTGTCTTGCTACTTTTGTGTAGTCAGTGCAGAACGCCGCAGGGACAGGGGCCACTTGAGTCCGCCAGGCCGCGCGCATGCAATTTTTTTTTAAAGAAAAGGCATGCAGGCATCATGCAGGCATGCATGCAGATCGATGCATGCATGCATCCAGAGGCGATAAGAAATCCATGCATGCATGGGTGATCGAACGCATACATGCATGCATGCATGAATTCTGGAATCGAGTACGTGATCTGCATGGGTTCTAACTTGTCGATCATGCAGCAGCAAAGGATAGCGTCTTGCATCGTCAGTGCGCTCCGATGATCACCCCTCAGTGAGAGATTTCATCCCTCCTCATTCAACTGTTGGCCAAGTCAAAGACATTTTGCGAGAAGCGTGAAAATGGGGCGCCATTCCCTTGGGGTCCGCATGATCCCAAAATTTGTTCCCGCAAAGCTGAAAGAAGAGCCTGTGGACATGCGAGACTACCCAAGAGGGTCTATAGTCTATTCACCTCGACATGCACCGAGAGACTCCATCTACTCGGTCACACCCGCTCCAGTCTACTCAAGAGGAAGCATCGTCATGCCCCCGCCTTCTCACTTTCGAGTCTCCCTCGCCCACATCCTCCCCCCTTTCCATCCCCCCCCTCCCGGTGCTCGACCCCATTCTTTTACTCCCCATGCACCTAGCAGCCTTAGAAGCCAACCCTCTGTTGTGCGGACAAGAGAAGGAGACGCCCCTCTCTCGCAGCCTGCCGTTGTCTCCCAACATCCTGCTGGTCCCAGGTACCAGTCTCATTTCCGTGTGTCTCTCCTTCCAGTGCGAAGGCCTCCGTTCGAACCCAACGCAGACCTTCCTCACCTACCAATGCAAGCAGACTTCAGACAAATTGCGGCACCAGCCCTGACTACCCGAACGAAAGTGTCTCGTGCAAAGAACTTGATCAGCAATTCCCAACTGGCCACGCAACAAACCCGGAAGGAGAAACAGAAGCGCTATGCAGTCCAGAGACCCCCATCCTCATACAGAGTATCCCTAAGAGAAGGACTGGAGGAGGGTGACAAACCTGAGATCATCTCATCACTCCCGCCTCTCTTCACTCCACCCAGAGGGTTAGCTCGGAATGGAAACTCACTCGCAGGCCCCTTCCAACCGGTTTCGTTTTCCCCTCGAGCCGTCTCTTCGTACAGAGAGAGTCTCTTTCCAGTCCCCCCCCCCTCCCCTTTCTCTACCTACAGAGAAAGCCTCTGGTTTTTCAGACCGTCCCAGGCATCAACTTACAGAGAGAGTTTGAGAGTGAACCGCCCCGATGCCCTTCCCCCTTCTCCACAGGGGGGGGCCTTGGATGCGGGGTTGGGTCCGCCGATTCACTGGATTCAGCAGACGCCGTCTTCCGGCCCTCCTTCATCCTACAGACAGAGCTTGAGAGTTCCTCTCCCTCCCCCACCCGCAGTGCCCTCTTCAAACAAACGAGGAGGAGGCAATCCTCATCCCCCAAGGTTCCCTCTGGCAAATCCACAGCCCCCACCTCTTTCAACCTACAGGGAGAGCCTGAGGGTGAACATGCCCCCGTGGTCCCCGGTCTACAAAGAAACCAGCAACAGTGCAACACCGTTGCCCTCCCCCACTCGGGGCCCTCCGTCGACTTACAGAGAATCACCCTGGGCCGGCAGAGAAGCTATACCCTCCGTCACGCCTCACAAGGGGGCATCGACCGATCGGCCCTCTTCACAGCAGAGCAACATAAAAACCTCGGACCAGCCCTTGCAGAAAAAGGAGGACGTTGCTGCTGCTACCGCGGCTGCTGTTCTGAGGACCCCCAGCAAGCCTGCAGAGGCCGTTCAGAGCCCCATTCCAGCAGAAGACCGGCAAGTCACTCCCTCAGACCTCCGGCCTGCCAGCGGGAAATCTTCAAAAGCGAAGGGCACGCCAAGAGTCGAAACTGCCATCCCGCACGTGAATGTCGAGCTAACCGCAGAACTCAGGCGCCTAGTTGGTGTCTTCAAGTCGCAAAACTCCAGGAGACCATCCTGACATCGCAAATCATGTCGACGTACGGAACAAAAACGGCAGCTCAGCTAGGGGTTCAATCGAAACTAGCATTGATACATATCGGCAAGTAATTGCCACTCAGGCTGTTGCCACTCAGGCTGTTGCCCTGGCTGACTATTGGGCTGACAAGCTTTGTAGCCAGTCTGAGTGAAGATCGTTCAAGCTAGCAGTTCAAGCCGCAGTTGCTTAGACGGCTAGTGAGACAGTTAATTACTTAGAGAATTATGAGGGCTTAGATGGTAGCTAAGTATACAACTAGCGTATAGATAACAACTTCAAAGCTTACGAATAATAGCCTGGCTTACGAATAATAAAGGTTACAAATTATACTGGCAATACCGCAGCTTTCTAGAGCATTAATTATTTATTAATTATGTTAAAATTTTCAAAAGTTGGGAATCACTTGGGATTCATCATAAAAAGTTTAAAAACTATAAAAAAAATTAGTGAAATTATGGTGTGTTAAGCTAGTTTGCCAAGTATTGCCGAGTGAGGGTCCATCTTTAATAATCTACCTTGTATGTCGTGACTTGCCGAACGTTAGACACCTACTATGGGCCGATGGCGATGGCGTATGATAATGATGATGAAGCTGCACATGCCGGAGGCGAGTAGGGTGCTTTTTGCCCCCCTAAAGCGGCGCATTTCCACAAAAAACTCGTTTTCATAATTGGTAAGGAGCTAGAAGCTGAAACTTTGTGTAAGAAGACGTTAAAATGATAAAAAAAGAACTATAGAACCGATTTTTTATATCATTTCTAGAAAGATGGGCTGCCATACAAATTTTATGAGTTTTGGACCATTTTTTAACGGTTTTCAACAATAAAAAAAACGGCATACAACTCATAAAATTTGTATGGCAACCTATATTTCTAGAAATGATATAAAAAATCTGTTCTATAGTTCTTTTTCTATCATTACAACGTCTTCTTACACAAAATTTCAGCTTCTAACTCCTTATCAATTATAAGAATGAGTTTTTTGTGGAAAAGCGCCGGTCTCCTATGCAGAGGGGGGGGCAAAAAGTACCCCACTCGCCCCCGGCATGCGTATAGGCTCTCTCCTACCTATTCAATTCATCATATAGCAATCATAGCATCTTAGCACACCTTACCTACTTATACTCACTCCCTGCCTCCAGGAGAGTGTCAGCCTATCCACCAGTCATCTTACCATCAACCTAGTCTCTCATCCTTCTGTGTTGCAGTAGTGTTGCATTGCTGCCTGACTGAATTAATTTTGTATATCGCCATGCACGCACGGAAGCGTGCGGATTCTAGTATACCAACATACATCCGACAGTCGCTCTGTAACACGTCCTTACTCCTGCGTCTACGCGCCGCCCAAGTGCCCACCTGGGCTTCTGCGCACAGCGTCATGCGACATCGGTCTTCCATAGTCTCCTCCTGTTTTTATTGCTGCACTGTACATACATATCCATCTTGACAACTCAATTTACTCTTCTGAACACGTCAGTGTGTGATCCAAGGAATCTAGGCGTGGTTTCAATATATATTATATTTCCTCAAGTTTGAAGATATAATATAAATATATAATATAAGTTAACTTCATATACTTTTATACTATAGAATTGAAACGCGAACTTATATATGCTTATAGCTGCATGGCTTTCTTCCCACCGGCCGTATGCTTCACAGTTACAGTAACCGCTCCGCTAAATACAGCTTTAATTAGCTTTAATAGTAATATGAGTGCAATGGTACATCGCATAGAAGAGTTATTTTCAAGAGATTCCAAACAAAGAAGACTGCTGAAAGAGCTATACGATCATCATAATTGTGATTTCTAGTCAGAATTCCACTGTGATTATCCTAGATGAAGATACTTGTGAGTTTTCATAATCATCCATAGATAATGATCTGGTTATATTATATATTTATATCACTAAGCCCATGATATAATATAAAAATATATAGGGGCCATGTAAAAATTCATTTGAGTGCCAATGGCATGCAAGACCCCCCCCCCCAGACCTTTTCGCTTCGGCACGCAAATGTTTTTCTTTAAAAAAAACTTTTTTGACATTATTTTTTTTAGTGTAAAAAGTCCAAAATCATGTTGAACAACCACTAAAACTTAAGTTAAAAACTTGTCAAAAACTTGTTAAAAACCTAAATTTGAATCATTATGCAAAAAATATGCGATCAATACAGATCTGCGACAGGTTTGTTCAATGCAATTTAATGATCAAACGGCAAAGACTTAGTGCGCAGGTATTGGATTATCTTTCCTGTGATACACGAGAAGGGATGACGTATAGTCCTCGATCGGCTTGTTATGGCTTGTTATTTCTACCAAACAGTCCCCCGAGTATATCTTGGTTGCCCAGTCCTCCTTCAATTCGTGGCAAACCCAGACAATCAAGCCGCTACCACCATCCCCTCTTCCCATAACAAATATAGTGCCCGGAGCAGGCAGAAGTCGAGGCCCATAGGCAACAACGGCCAGCAACTCATATTTCCAGTCCCGACCTCCTGGCCCAGGAAAAGAGAGATCTAGAAGAGAGATTGAGAGGGTAAGTGAACACACAGGCAGTCTTCTCTCCTGCCTTTTTAGGATTGGTCCGATCCGTCTGGATTAAGAGAACCTTAGGCGCCTCTATCAGAAAGCGCGTCTCTGTCCCTCTCAGCTCTCTTTCGGCTTTAGTTCCGCTGCCCACGATTTTTATGATGGGGTGTGGGGAGTATCTCTGCGACATGAAGTGAAAAACGACAATGGTATTATTTTTTGAGGGGAAATGAAGCTCGATCGACCAAATGTTGGGCTCTTTGGTGCTGCTGTTGTGACGACAGGCGTCAGGAAACTCCTTCTCCATCTCCTCCTGCCCCATGAAGAGGGCCTCCCACTCTTCTGCCATGGTGACATGTCCTTTGGATTTCAGCTCTTCATGCACGAGCTCAGTCACATCTAAAATAAGTTCACCCGCGTTTTCCTGCTTGCCCCACCGGTAGATTCCCATCGAGCCTTCCCGACTGTACAGAGCCCTCCTCTTTTCTAACAGACTACGAAGGGTGTCTGCACAATCCACCCTCCCTAAAACCAAGTCTCTCAAAGAGAAAAAGAGGGGACAACCGCATAGTAACCCTGTCCCCATCTGTATCTGCCCTTCTACGGTAGACAGACGGAAAAATGTATGCACTTTCGGAAAAATGTTAGATATTTTTTCAAAATTTTGGACCTCTGGTGCTTCAGAACCAGATGACATCTGGAGAAACCATTTGGTGGCTTTTATGTGGCAACCATAGGGATTAAGATTGAGCACTTACGGCTTGTCTACCAGACCCCACTGAGATGAATGCCCAAAACAGGCTCGATGGCACGCAACGACCCCCTCCCCCCCCCTAAAGCCCGTTTGTGTACCATTAGCACGTAAATGAATTTTTATATGGCCCCCTATCGAAACCATCTCTAGTAAGGAATGACTTTTTATTCGACCCATTCTACAAAGCCTGTGCATGTAAGCAAGTATCCTGAATTTCATTGAATTAATAAATAAAAAATTATTATTTAGACGTGCGGCGGCCACGTGCCAGTGACTGAGCGGTTATTGAGCTTAGTCTTTCACTTATAGACTCTAGTTTAAAATTACTAGTATTGCTTGATATAGGTTTGCATTAATCTCTTAAGTGCATGGACCGTATCACTTGTAAATTGAATTTAACCCAATTTTTTTCTACCCGCATAAACATATAATCATAATTCATATTAATACACAAAGCTAAACACTAAGTAATATTAACATACTTGATATTAAGTATTCTAATGTCTGCAGTGATACCGGTGGCCCGATGAACCCATCATACACAGTTTAATACTAAATTAATAACAAGTTTAATATCGCTCAGGCTGCTAGTTGTAGTGTATATGTCCAGGTATATGTGTAGGTTGTGGACCTTGTGGTGCGAGCGCCGAGCGTGCATGAGCGAGCGCCCCACCTTTCTGCATCAACTGTGATTGACTAGGTAATTAAGGCGGCCCGGCGTATATACCCGCGTATTCCGGCGTGTGTGTCTTTTCGGGCCTATGATTAAAGTAAACATACCATGTGCGCATCGTAGTATCTGTTTTAGCCACATGAATCAGCAGTCACGTTTCCTAGCACATTTCTGTTGTATCAGCATGTAAGGTTAAACTGATAGCAATTATAAGACATCAATTTAAAAGAAGAACAACGATGGTCCCAGCGAGGGTTGTTCTGACTAGCGTTCCCACTGACAGACTCTTCTAGTGTTTATAGACCACAATCACGCATTAAACACTATATATTACTAACGATCTATCATGATGACTATGACACGCCATCAATCGTCATCCATATCCCTAGCCGTATCCAGAGCTAGCTGGATAGTAGTACTTCTAATGTTAGACAAGGATCTTGAAACTTTATTTTTATGCATATATTAAAGATGATATAACAAACTTAAGGTTTTTTCAATTATATTCATTTCTAAAATTGAAACTTTATATTAGATATATTTTTTGATTCTAGGTTTGATTTTGTTTAAAGTGTTAGATATAAAGGGGGTTATAAAAAAAATGCGATGTAGTTTTAACTAAAATAAACTAATGATAACTGGACAATAAACTAAAAGTGCAGAAACATGTACGTAAATGTTAAAGAAAAACAGGAGTGAACTTAATTGAAAAGATAATTCAAAGATTATGATCGACTTGAAAGGTAGGTTGAAGCTGAAAGTGCATTCAGAGATGCACGAGTGTCTGTTTCCAAACGTTAACAGCAGTGTTACAGCACATGGAAATTAGCTTTCCGCTAGGCTTTCCGGAAGTCTCTCTATCCCAATTTCTCAATTTGATTGATCAACTAATTAAGCGTCCCAATCAACGTGTTCATCTGATAATTGGTCTCCCCACAAACTGTTCTCATGCGGAGGCTTCGAATTGACCTCCAAAGGGTTTTGTAGTGTGTCCATCCCACCTGTCTCTGCTTCCCCACTTGCGGTGTCCGCTGAGCCTGGTTCGCATTGAGGTCTCTCAAGGTCTCCGTCCACAACATCCCCCCCCAACCCAACATCGACACCAGGCTCACTCTTGTCTTCTGGCGCTTCATCAGTCAGAGGGCCCTCACCCTCTCCTTCATGCTCACTCACCCGACCAAAAACACTCTGGCAGTGCGCACCAGATGACTCCAGATTTCCAAAGCCACTGTCAACAGAATTTAGCAACAGGGAATCCAATGGGTCAACACCCCCCCCTTTTGCTTCTTTGTTTTTTTGAGCCTCAGTTGAAGAATCCCAAAAAGCCAAAGCCCGAACATGCATTTCCCCCCCAACCGGTGTCTCTGCTTCTCCCGTCTCTGCTTCTTCCTCCTTCCCCCCCTCCACCGCGAGGTCCATCCGCAAACCAACCATCCCTGCGCCTTCTGAATCCATTCCATTCTTTTCGTTCCCCCCCGTCTTTTCTTCCATCTCCCCTAGCAATGCTTCCAACCCACCGTGCAGTGCTGCTTCGGAATTTTCAACAGGGGAAGCAACACCGGCTCCTTCTGTTTTTTCTTTCGTCATTTGACATGCACTCACAGAGGGGGCACCATCTGCCCCTAAGTCTAAATTTCGTTTTTCCTCCTCCTCCTCAACCATCTCTTCTAGATCCTTCCTACCGACGAACAGGGGCTGGTAGGACTCCCGACGAGAGTGCCCCCCCCCTCCCCCTCCCCTAGAGGCCCCCCCCTGTGAGGATAGGAGAGAGGAAGACGAAGCACCCGCTGCGCTTTCACGCCAAACTCCCCCTTTGTCTCCCTCTGCCTTCCCTCCACGATCCGCCTTAACACCAGAAAAGGGGGAGGCCTCATGGGTCTTCTGTGCCGAGGAAGACGACGGATCGAAATGCAATTGAGATACAGACGGGAGGAGGGAAGCCTGGACGTCTGCTTCTGTTCCCTCTTCACCTCCACCCCCCATTCCCTTCTGCTGCCGTGGAGCAGGAGCGTGACGAAACGCGACCTGATAACTTTGCGGTCCCATCTGACCGTCCTCATCCTCCCCTCCCAAATGCTGTGGTGTGTCTTCTGCTCCCATGTTGGCCTTTTGAATCTCCCCCCCCGTCTCTATCTCCGATTCTGTGGGGGGGAATTTGGAGGACGAGTGAGGGGATGAGGAGGGAGACGAGGAAGAAGATGAAGAGGAAAAGGGAGAGGGGGACAAAATTGCATCTGCTCGTCCCACAGCACTCGCTGCAGCAGCAGCGGCGGCAGGAGATGCGCTGGAGGGTGACTTTTCGGATGGAAGCAGCTCTGAAGACGAAGACTGTGTGATTGATTCGTTTGACCTGTTGATCTGTTGACCATCCGGTGGGGTCTCTTGCAGCGGGCTTGGTCGTTTTTTATCTACACCCTTTGCGCGAGTGGCAGCGGTATTCCTGTCCTCCCTTTCCGACCCGAGTGAAGCAGGGGGCGGGGGGGCCTGCTGCTGCGACCCTGAACCTGCTGATGCCGCTGCGGCTGCTGGTGGTAGGGGGGGTGCTGGAGGTCTGGATTCACCTGGCGCGAGGAGGTCTTCGTCTGATCCCCTGATCTCAGGGAGCCACCTTCCGCAACCCTGCACGCACACACACACACACACACACACACACACACACAGAGAGAGAGAGAGAGAGAGAGAGAGAAAGAGAGAGAGCGTCAAACAGAGAAGAAAGGCTGAACAAAACAGAGATTTCTACAGCTGCAGTTTAGGCGAACGCACAAAAGAGAAAACGACAAGGTGAATCTCCGAGCGAAACACAAAATTGTCGCGAAAAAAACGACACAAGCACTCAGAAAGTGAAAGTGCGTCCATTACGAGCACTCCATCTTTTCTTCTTATTACTCTATGACGACGGAAGAGTGGCATTGAACAACCTGCGTCTTTCCCGTATCCTGCCTTTAATTCTCTCTTAACATCGATCTCGCCTTCGATTACAGAGTTTGAACAAACCCCAAGAAAGTTCGACAAAAACAAATATCCAAGGCGAGCGAGCAATCGTGGGACGCTCGCCATTGGCAGAAGAAAGAATTCGATCAGCACACAACAACACACCTTCAGATTTGGTGGGGGGACGACCTCAGGCAGCCTCCTATGGTCTCTGCAGTTAATGAGTCAAACAGGCAGACAAACAGATAGACAGACTGTATGACTTTTTTTTCTCTCTTTTTCCTGTTGAAGCAACAATCGACAGACAGAAAGACAGACAGTCAGTCAGGAAATCTAGGAGGCTTTCGAAAGTCAAGGTGGTAGATACAGGACCTGTGACTGAACGAGAGGAGAGAACGAGGATCACGACAGAGGGAAGACAACGCAAAAAGGCAAAGGCGAGTTTGTCTGAAAACCAAAAGACCAACAGACGGACCCACCAACCGTCTCCAAGCTGCCACGGACTCGAGGACGTGCGGGAGTAGCATCACGTCGTATTCCTGTGCCTGCACAGAATCCATCATCGTCAGACAGAAGACCCCTACGTTCGATGCCACACACACACACACGAGGAGGGCGTCACACCTGACTTTCCCTCGGCTGAAAGCTATTCAGGCCGTCTCTCCCTTCTTTCTTCTTGCGTGGAAAAGGGAAAAATGCAAACACGATATCACGAGCGCTTTTTTTGCACCTCTCTCTGACTTTCTCTCTCTCTCTCTTTTTCTGTGTATGTGTGTGTGTGTGTGTGTGTGTGTGTGTGTATGTGTGCATGCGTGCATGCGTGCGTGTCATGCGCCTGTGTGGGATTGCATCTCACTTGCCCTGCACCTGTTGAGATAGATTGTGAAGACTGAACTAACTGATTCCCTTTGAACACGAAAACAGAACAACAACAAAGATGCAGATTGTGCTTCCCCACCTTCACATCTTGAGAAAGAGCCTTCAGGAATGACTCCATGGGAAAGCTGCTGGCGCCGGTCTTTCTGAGGAAGGGAACCACTTGGAGGTACTGGACGAGTGTGTGTTCACATGCACAGACAGAGAGGCAAGAAAGGAGGGTAGGGTGAGGTACAAGCAAGGAGGCGGAGAGACAGACAGATAGAAGGAGCGCTCAAGTTTGCAGGAGGGAGAAACACGAGAATGACGAACAGAGAGAAGAAAAAACAGACGAAGACCAATCAACGCACTGAAGGGTCTCAGACGCACAGTGAGTGAAAACAGAGAGAAACCACTGAAAGGAAAGACCACGGACGGAGAGACACAGACAGAAAAAGAGAAAGAAGAAATGAGAGAAAAAACACTTGGCGAACCGAATCAAGGAGCCGCCAAATCAACAAAAACCCCTGTGGCCAAAGGGCATACATAAATCACCACACGAGGCAGCATTCCCACACAGAGAGACCGACCCCCTGTTCGTCACTCTCTCTGCCTCCTCCCGACTAGTGCACTCACTCACTCACTCACCTCCTTTTTTCGGATCAGGACTTCCACGACCAGCGACCAGTCACGGATCCTCATTGCCATGTCTGCATCAACCAATGCAAAGGAGGGAGAGATAATTAATTCTGGCACATAGACAGACTCGCCTCCACGATTCTTCACTTCAATCGGACACGTTGAAGAGCAGGCTCTCTCTCTCTCTCTCTCTCTCTCTCTCTTTTTTTAAATACACACACAGCAGGAGGGGAAAAAGCTCGTCACAGACTGGTATCATCAGACAGGTTTGCTTTCAGAAAGCGACCCCACCCCTTTTCACCCAGCAAACCGAGACTGAAAAAGAAAGGTCCATCGGCTGATGCGCACAAAATTCTCCCTCCAACTCTATGACTACATGTCCCACCCAGCGAAAGTCAACGACGACTCGCCAGCAGAGCCGCCTCACACACCCAGCGCCCCCCATCATGACATCAAGACACCCACAAACCCACCCAGGCAGGACTGTGCTGCCCAAGCCGCCCCGGTGCGTCTCCAGAAGCCGACAAGCCTCTTCGCGATTTCGGCAGAGTCCAAAAGGACGTGATACTGCAGCAGCTGCTGCAAGAGACTCTCTGCATACAAACAGACAGAATGCCAAATAGGGAGGCGACCTGAGAGGCAAACTTATGAAAGTCTCTGATGGCCCCAAAGAATCATTCAAATCCGAACCAAGACTTTTCTTTTCGTGCCACTGCTGCTCTTTCTCTCTGCGAGTGAAGACAAAAACTCTCGCCCACCCACCCACCCAGCTTTCAATCGATATATCCCCCTCCTTCCAGATGCAGTGAAAGAGAACACGTGAGTGCGTGAATCAATGTGAGCGCACCTTCCCCAAAGAATACCGCCGCGTCGAACACCAGAGTCTGCAATACTCGGTGAGGCAGAATTTGCAGTGAGAGCAGCGAGTGAGTGTACTCAAGCACCGCAAACATGAAGAAGGCCGCCGCACGAGGATCGTCATCAGCAAGCCTTTCCGACAACGGCCTTCGTTTCCTCTGCTGCTCCTTCGATCGTCCTCCACTCGAGCGTTTGGCTTCCCTTTCCTTTTCTCTTTCCGGGACCAGCGGGGGCAGAGGCAGGTCTCCTGTCCACACAGGGGGGAGTTCATCGTCGGGAGGGAGTGTGAGACCTCTCCTTGCATATGCCAAGTCGAGGAGGGAAGGGGTGTCTGAGGGGGGGGGTCTTCTTGGACCTCCACTTCCACTAATCGGAGATCTCTGCCCCCCTTCGGCTATCCCCCGGTGTGTTGAATCTTCCCCCAAATCGAGGGAGGGGGGCAGAGACCCCACGTCACATATATCCCTCGAGGGGGGCGGCCCGGGCCCCGGGGGTGCGTGGGCGTTCTGCACCGCCTGGAGGACTTTTCTGAGCACGGGGAAGAGAACTGACTGAGCAAAGTCCTTCTCTGTGATCAGCGACTGACTCCCCTGCAGACAAACACAACCATACGTAGACAGACAGATGACACAGCATCATGACATGGATCTGTGATGCACGCAGGCACGAAGAGACGCCAAACTTCTTCTCTTCTCTTCAATCACGAGGTCCCTCCGATGATCCATCCTCCTGCTCAACAGGAAAGCGAGAGAGAGAGAGAAAAGCCGACTGCCCTCCGTGTCGATCACAAGAAAGCTGAGACAACCGTAAGCTAGCTGTGCAGGCAGGCAAACAGACAGGGAACCAGGAACACAGGCAGGCAAACATGCAGACAGGGAACCAGGAACACAGGCAGGCAAACATGCAGACAGGGAACCAGAAACACAGGCAGGCAAACATGCAGACAGGGAACCAGGAACACAGGCAGGCAAACATGCAGACAGGGAACCAGAAACACAGGCAGGCAAACATGCAGACAGGGAACCAGGAACACAGGCAGGCAAACATGCAGACAGGGAACCAGGAACACAGGCAGGCAAACATGCAGAGAGGGAACCAGGAACACAGGCAGGCAAACATGCAGACAGGGAACCAGGAACAGAGGCAGGCAAACCGGGAGGGAGGGAGCATAATTCCAAAATTTGCATCTCACCCAGGGTTTCAAAAACCTCTAAATTCCCCGTTTCTCTCTTCAAACGAGAGAGTGAAAGAGTGAGTAGTTGTGCGAGGAAAGGAGTGACTGAGTAAGAGAGTGAGTGTGTTTATGTGTGCGTGCGAAAACGATAGAGGAGGGATAGAGGGGAAGAGACAGAAAAAGAGAGCGAAAGGAACGATTTCCACCGTCACACCAGCAACATGTCAACCAGAGTAGAGAACCTACAGGGCCCAACACACTTTCCTCTTGGTCTGATTCAATCCCATCCCTATCCAAGCACGAGAGAGACCGCTGGTCAAATCCCGAATTCCCCCCCAGGTCTGTCTGCACTGCCCTGCCCTCCCGTACGCTCCCAAAGCGCGGTCTGACAGACAGACAGACAGACAGACTGCGGGTGTCACGAGTATCCCTCGGAAAGAAAGAGAGACAGAGAAAGAAAGAAAAGAGACGGACCACGAATTTCATGAGCGTCTCCAGCGACACTGTGGCCCTCTGTGGGCCCCCTTTGCCCTTCGCCCCCTTCTGCTGCTGAGTGACTGCGAGTCTCCGAGGGACTCTGTGGAACAGAAGAGAAGAGAAGAGATGAAGGGAATCTAGATGCGTGTTCGGGAAACAACAGGCAATCAATGGCAGATGGCAGTGGAAAGGAAAAGAGAATCGCTGGAAACACAAGAAAACAGAAGCGAGACGAAAATATGGGGGATCAACCGGACAGACCTGCACCTACCAGGAGAGACGAGGAATGAAGGAAGCCAGGGAAAACGTGACCCGGTTGATTTGACTCGAAAGATAGAAGAATAAACCACAGACATCCATCCACCCAAATCGGATCTTATTTACTGCAATGTCCAGCCTTTAGGTACCCGCACTCACGCCGCACCCATCCATGCATCCGTTCAAGTACCCACGCAGTCACTGACTCACCCACTCACTCATTCACGAACTCACTTTTCGATTGCGGTTCTATACACGAAGTTCACCACAGAGAAGATGGCAGCCAGCTCGTCCTCGCTTCCCCTGAGCAAAATGAAGCAAGCAAGAATGAATGAGAGACGCCGGCGGCTGGGTGACTGCATGTACTTTGTTCAACATTATACACCGGCAAGAGATTCAAATTATTGGATTTCTGTATTTATGCAGAAAGGCAAGAGGTCCACCAGAGATTCGAACCAGCTCGAAAGTAGGCCTCCAAATCTTTTCCACTCTCTTGGCATCTTTTTGAGTTCCTAACGCCCCCCCCCGCCGCCTCTACTACTGATTGAGTGTGCAAGCAAGACCCACCCGGCATTTTCTGGTCTCTGTTCTCTTCCACTCTCTTTGTCTGTCTTCCCTCTTTTGTCGGTCCCGCGTCCGGTTTTCTCCTTTCTTTCATTTCCGCCATCGAGCCGTCTTCGGCTCTCCCCACCCCCCCACCCCCACTCACATGTCTTCCACACAAGCCCGCAACAAGTTCAGTGTACGTTCCTTGCAATCCGCTCGCCTCAAAAGAATCTTCAGCAACTCCAGCTGCATCCATCCATAGACTCACATGTACGTGCATACGCAGATGCACGCAGACACAGCGAAATATCTTCGCTTCGCGTCACTAGCTGGAAGCCTACTCAGGAGAAAGGCATCAGAAGAGAAAAGAACAAGAAAGCACAAAAGAAAACAAAAAAGAGGGCTCGCACCTTTCTCATATGGAAGAAAGGACAGGCAGAGAAGAGACACAAATACGAAGAGCGGAGTAGCGGAAAGGCATCTCTCTCAACCTTTTTTTCCTCCATCTCTTTCTTTCTGTTCGTACTTGCTTTGTTTCTTCTGTTCTTTATTTGAGATAAATAGAACAACGAAAAGAGAGTGAACGCGAAGGAAGCAGAGACAGAGAGAGCCCACCTTGCTGAATAGAGCCTGAATTTACTTTCATACAGAATTACTTTCATACAGAAAAAAAAAAGCCCACCTTGCTGAATGGAGCCAGCTCGCGCATGACGACATCCAGGTCGACCTCTACCCTGTAGACGCCTCCACCTGCATGCACATACATGAATGAACGTACACCCACACATGCATGGATGCACATTGGCAGGTGTGTGCAATGGAGAGGAGATGACAGGGGCATGCAGAGAGAAAAAAAGGACTACACGAAGGAAAAACCGATGGCTCCAGAGTCAGAAAAGGAAAGACGAAACCATTGCCCCCCCACGCACCTTCCCAATCGATGAGGACCTCGCTGTTGCAGTGGGACCAAGAAGGGAGGTCTGCAGAATTAAGAGAAGAAAGTCTCAACGGCAAATGAGGGAGCGAGCGAAGGGGAAAACAGACATCCATCAGGGAAGAATTAAGGGGGTTGGACGAGCGAGGGAAGCTAGAAGATATGGAGCACTGAGCCTGAGGCAGCATGCCGAATTTGTATCTGTCGATCCTTTTATCCTTCTCTTCTTCTATTCGTACGTACCCCTCCTCACAAGACCGGAACGGGGTTCAAAGAACATGATGAGAGAGATGACATCTGAATCCTCTTCGAATATGATCTCCTGCCTCCATGCCTCCTTTCCGTCATGCATCTCTGGAATTTTCCCGACATGCAGAACCATCTCAAGCAAAGAAGCGAGGGCTGACACGGGACAACAAAAATGAACTGCATGCTCTGCTCAGAGAAACTTGAAAAGAAATCAAGCTTCTCACTTCTGAGCTCTTCCTTTCAACCTTCCTTTCGACTCGCGGACTCACATGGGTCTGGTTTCGGCATCCCGAAATCGTTTTCGTCTTCGCTCCCTGTTTGACCGTTGTCCTGTGGGGGGGGAGGAGGGAATGGGAGAAAACGGAAGAAAAGGAAGAATAAGAACCGGCCAGTGGACAAACAAACCAGCTTGAGAGAGCAGAGAGGGGGGGGGGGAATGGCAAAGACTTCATTTTATGTCTGCACTGCAATGAAAATTCCCTTATTTTTTTGCGACCTGGCCGGAAGGTAGCTGACATGCATATCTGACGCGATGCCCATTTCGCAGGGTTCAAAGACTGTGTGGAGGGTCCGCCCTTCCTTGATGTCGAACGCCAAAGAGAGACGCCTGTCTGTGCGATGCACTATCAGGAGATTGTCCCATCTGCTTTTCCAGTCAGTGAGTGGGAATGAATATGATGCAAAACGTACGCATCTGTAAAGAGGCTGGGGGCAAAATGTTCGTCTTTTGCTGCTTGCTGCGAACCAAACGATTGCATACAAAAAGCAAACGTCTGATGTCTTCGTCGAAAAACGAGAAGAAAGAAAAACTTGTAGAAACTCAGAATGAAAGCAATGAACAGCCTGGAAAAAAAAAGGACAGACAACGGAGAGAACCGCGCTGAAGAGAAGCTTCGTCCTTTCTCACGCGTGCGGGAAAGAGAGAGAAGCAATCACTTGTTCTGCTCATTTTTCTTCACGCTGGAAGAAGCGCTTGCTGTCTGTCTACTCACTTGCTCAGTCGCATGGGTCCCGTCACAGGTCCCTCATTCCGCTTTGTCTTCTTTCCGTTGCCCCCATTCTTTCCTCTCTGTCCTTCTTGTCCGGTCACCCTCGTTGATGCAGAAGCAGAGGAAGAAGAGGAAGAAGAAGAGGGGGTCTCTAAAGACACTCCCCCTGGTGGATGACCCGGAGGCGTCCCACTGCTCTGTCTTCCCGAAGGACTTTTTTCCTTTCCCCCCTCACCTTCCCCAGCCTCCGCACCTTCTTCGTCATCTGCTGCTGTTTCGATTTCCAGCACTTCAGGCAACGAGGCATCAATTTCAATTTGAATGTCAGCAGGCCTAGGCCCTGCCAGACTTCTCAATGACACTCGGCCAGTGTGTGCGTCTGCGTGTACACCGAAAGTCCATTCATAAAGCGTCATCACAGCCACGTCGTCCGTCTGCAGTTTCGCCCCTGGGCGCGAGAGGTGAAGATCGAGCTTGGGAAGCTTCAAAGGGTGTTTGGCGGACTGAAACAGAAAGGGCTGGAGGGTACGAGGGCCAACTGCCGCGAGGGCGACCCCTGCGTTACAGTCGTGCCAGCAGGCTCTCACCGGGGTCGGCAATTTCTTGACCGACTTGACCGTCAGGCTATCATACACAAATCTCCACACCTCAAGTCCCTGTGTCGAGACGACAACCAGATCCGCACTCTCCCCCACATCCCCTTGTGCCCCCCCCCGGAGGTCCAGGGCCCCCCACACCGAAGCAGAAGGCGATGCCGGGGCCCCCGACGGCAGAGGAGGCAGCCAGAAGAAGGAAAGGGCCTTGAAGTCCTTCCCCCCAGACGAACTGCCGGAGGGGGACCTCAAGGGGACCCTGACCTCGACCCTGTCGGGATGCAGGACGTCAACGATACCCTGCATGCATATGCGCATGCATTCAGGGAGGGAGAGAGACATCAAGGCATCACACAGAATCAACAAATGAAATTCGGCAGTGTCATAATGTTCTGCATACATCTTCACAAAAAAGTCGCCGTCACACACACACACACACACACACACAAAATGTGATTGTATGGGCACTTACTTCCATCTCTTCATGAACGATGAAGACACACAGGCAAACAGAGCTGAGCAGCAATTATTTATTATTGCCGGCTGTCAGGGATCGAGAGGACAAGAAAAAAGGACGGCAACGGCCTTACGCGTCCTGTCTGGATGTACTTCTCTGAAGCTGGCCATCTCATCACATTACCCCAATGAATGCTACGTCAGAAACGTCGCGACCATCGTGACTGCCGGTGGATAAAAAGAGCGAAAACTCACTGACTCTTTAAGGAGGACGGATAATCATGTGCAGATTATTGGTGCTACTTTCATTTCCATTCTTTTCACTGGAGTGCATCACTGCATTGTCCTACGCCTTTGCTCTGTTGTGTTCTGTTCTCTTCTGACCATCGTGCGGTCGTCGAGAAGGTAGGCGAAGTAGGATCCCTCGGGAGAAAACTTGATAGACCGAGCTAAGCCTCCCCTCCGAAATCTGCAGGAAAGAGGAATAGAACATCATCCACACCTTCACGCATACGCATACAGACACACAGATACACACAGGCACGCACACGCCCTCTTTCTCTCTCACACACACACTCACTCAGCCACCCATCTCACTCACACTCCGACTCACTCTCCCACTCACACTCACTCTCCCACTCTCCCTCGCTCTCTTTCTCTCTGTCCCAGACTTCTGTCACGCATCGAGGGGGCAGCACAGCGAGACATAGTAGAAAAGAGAAACGAGTTGGGTCTTTCCAGGGGCACACCCCCGACTGCCTGACCGACTTCACGAACAGCCCGTCTCTTGCGATTCCCTCCTTTGCGATGTCCACAGCGAAGAAGCCGCCCTCGGTTTGATGGATAACCCGCTCGTTCAGTTCGTCGAACGTGACACGCTCGTCCGGACTGGGCTGCAGAGACAGCGGGGTGGCGGCGGGGAAGGGAGGGAAAGAGTGTGAAAAGAAGGACAGGGGTGCACATAAAATCCATCGGATTGTACATGGACAGAGAGGTGGAATGGGGGCGGAGGGGGACGGATGGATGAGATGGGGGACGAACCGCTGGAAGTGCACACAGGAAGGAGATGGCACTGTGGGTGCGAGAGGAGCAAGACGGGAAGGAAAGGGAGACGGAATATGAACGCTCTCTGACTGACCTCCCATGAGTAGAGGGACTCTGAAAGGTACACTGCAGGCTTCATCAGACCGGGTGATCCGTCGCGTTCTCAGAGAGACAGTCAGAGAAATGGATATAAACGGCAGAACAATTCCCCTTTGCTTCTTCACAAGAATGGCAGGAGAAAAGGAAGAGCAGCGGTTTTGCGTTTTCTTCAATCAAGAGCCCTCTAAAGTTCTCACAGAACAAAAAAGAATTCAAATCATCGCACAGGGATTTCACAGCGATACAAGACGCTCCTTTCTACAGACAGCCGGGGTCTACGTAGGCCTTTCGCCAGATGAAGAGATGGCGCATCGGAGTTTTGGTTGCCGCTCTGACAGTCGGCTGCCTAGCCAGGTCATCTCCAGCTCTTGGTACACCACGTGTATCGCTGTATGGAGGTCCGGTATAGGTCCGGTCTTTCTGGAGATCTCTACATTCTGGAGTCTAAATGTGTCTGAATCGATGAAGCAGGGCATAGCAGGGCAATCGAGGAAGGTCATGCGGATCCGGAGACGGCGTTCTGCTATATATATATGCATGGCCGCGGGCGGCTGCGCGGGGGCGGCCGCGCGCATGCAGGCCGCGGGGCGAGTCGCAACGCACACCGGACTCTCCATCTGACGCACTCCGTGCGAATGGCCCGGAAAGCGAAATTAATTCTTCTTACCCATAGGTTAAATTCGATAAGTGCCCCCTCACCTGAATTGTCTTTTCGGGGCCTCCCCTGGCGTGCGTCAGATCTTCCTGTCAACGTGGGGGTGCAATTTTTGTTAAGTGCCCTCTCAGCTTCGCTTTCCGGGCCATGTGTTGTCGGAGGATGTCGGAGGAAGTGTTGTCTCAATTCGTCTTGGATCGCCTCAGTAGCTGGCAATGCCGGAGAATTGACAGGCAAGGTAGCAAGTGCAAGCTGAGGTTGTAGGCACTTCTCCAAACCTCACCGTTGATTGCTTCATTTCTCGTCGGAGCTGTCTCTTTCCATCGTCAGGAACGCGGAGACGGAAAGAGTTTGACGCCATTTTTTTTTCGTCGGGGAGTCGCAAACATAAATTTCTCATCTGCCCTTCGTTCTTTCTGTGGACCTACAACGCGGTCATGATGGTGGGTGCTGTTTCTGGCCGGACATTAGGGCCTGAGTCGAGAGCACCACCGGTCCAGGGGAGACGGATCGGGGTCTCTCAAAGTGTTGTGCTGTCCCGCTTCTTCACTCTGGCTCTCATGTTCTGTCTGGTGGATCTCGTTCTTTCGTTCCAACTCTCACCACGTTCTACCTCCCCGTCTCGAGCTTCATCCTCAACGGACACCTGCTCCTGTTTGGATGCCATCAGGAGGAAAGGCTTCGAAATCGGAGGAGACGGCACAGAGGGAGAGGCACTGGAAGGGGAAGAGGGACTGCTGGGATCTGGGAGGGGGGGGGCGGTGCCGATACCAGCCCCAAGGGTGGCAATGGAAGACGCGTTTGAGAATGAGGTGGAAGAGGAGTCTGCCGGTACCTCGCGACATGAATTTCTCCGTAGCTCCTTTGCCCTGGCTGTGGGGTCCCTTTCCGCCAGTGCAGTGGGGGCATTTGGAGGGGGGGTAGAGGAAGCACGGGCACAAACGGCCCCAGGTCCAGATCTCTCAAAGGTCCGGTGTCCTCTTGTCTGTCTGTCTCTCATTTTGCTTGATGTTCTGGATTCCTGGATCCCCTTCGTTCATCATCTATATGGCATGATCGACGGAAAAATTCTTTTCCTTCCCTCCTACATACTCCCTCTCCCCCTCTTGCTTTGTTCCCTCATGACTTTTCCGCTCTGCTGTTACGTTTCTGTCTGGGTCTGCAATTAGCATCTTTTTGTAGCTCAGCATCACCACACTGCGTTCCTTTTCGAGGAACGGAGGACGATTTGTTTTTCTTCATTCGTCGGTGTACGAACTCGTGGCTGATTCGCCCAGTGAATATCTACTCGATCTTCTGATCTAGTGACTGACTGGAGAACTCACAGACTAATTAAGTGACTGGGCAACTAACTCGCACACTGGATGGACAACTGCAGCTGCTGGCAAACTTCACCTACCTGCCTGTGACATACAACGGCCCCACCCCCCTCCCGTACAAACAGAGGTGGGCAGACGACGGCATGCCTGCCTTTCCCCGACAACCTGCGTATCAGGTAAGTGGGGGGGAGAAGAGGGGAGGCAGAATTTGAGATGTGTGCAAAGCGCCCTCTATGTACCCAAAAATGAGAGACGCATAGACGCAGACGCCGGCGCAGTGAAAATGAGAGAGAAATGGAAGGTTTTGGTGGGTCATCGGCTCTGACGGCGTGTGGACTTAGTTCAAGCTCCAACGATGTTTCTTCTCAAACCCAAGTGTCCGAAAGGCATTTCCGCCCTCCACATCTGCACTCTTTTTTTTCGACGATACGAGGCCGGGGTGCAGTGTGCGTGCATCCGTATTTGCAAGTGTCTCAATCTCTCTCTCTCTCTTTCTTTCTTTCTTTCTTTCTTTTCTTTCTTTCTTTCTTTCTTTCTTTCTCTCTTTCTCTCTTTCTTCCTTCCTTCCTTCCTTCCTTCCTTCCCTCCTTCCGTCTGTCTCGGTTCATGAAGACAAGGAGGGAAAGAAACCATATAGTCTCTCTCGGTCGGTCTGTCTGTCTGTTTTGTCTGTCAGTCTTCATTCCTCGCTTTCTTCCTTCCTTTTTTTTTTTCCCTTCCAGTCTTCCTTCCTTCCTTGTTTCTTTCTTTCTTCCTGTCTTTCAGTGGTTGTCTTTCATAAAAAAAAAGGAAAACGGGTAAAAGAGACTCACGGTCTGTCCATTCGAATGTCTTCCTGTCTGTCTGTCTGCAGATCATTCCACAACGGCCAGAGCCTCTGATGATGCCCATGTCCGATGAAGGGGAGCACAAACTTCTCCGGGTGGGTCGGTGGAGGACAGACAAAAAGGCGTCTACCAGCCACCCTTTCTCTCCTCTCTGCGTGACCCCCTGCCTACCTTCAGTGTCGCACTCTTTCTTGTCGACTAGGAGGCTTTGTGAGGGTGCCTTTTCTGTTGTCGCTTCCAATTGCAGTGCCGCGGGTGCGTTGTTTACATCGAAAGACAACAAGATAAAGACAACCGAAATAAAAAAAGAACCGATGATGTGTCACGTGAGGTTGGTTCCCTAAAGGGTTCTATCGGCCCTTTGTTGCGCGGTGATGTGGGGTTGCTAAGCAAAAGTATAATCTCAAAGGAAGTGCTCATCAATCGCTCATCAATCGCGTGCGTGTGCAGAAAATGCTCTTCGACAATAACGTCCTGTTGGTCGGCGAGCATCACGAGAGGAACGAGGACAGGCTTCTCTTTGTGTGCCTTCTGCGTCGTATGAGGGGAATATTCAAAGACCTGGCTCTGGGGGTAGAAATGGTGTGTTCTTTATGTTTTGTTCAGAAATACCTCAATTCCGACGTCTTCCGTTTTCGTTGTCTTCTGTGGTCTCACCGAGGATGTGAGCATGCTTTTCTTTACTTTCCCTGCGAGACTGTGCTTTTCTGTAATCCATTTCGCTTGTGGGCTGAAAGCGGCCTGAGAGCAGAGTGAGGGCGTCGGTGCGTTCTGGTATTGTCTTCTCGTTGTGCGTTTTTAGAGTGGAGCTTTTTCAAGCCCGTACCCCCGAAGTTACTCTCGAAAACTCTCGAAGTTTATCCTTTTTTCACGTTCACATGCAGTCCAAGCAGACGCTTTGTACAACAATCAACTCATTTCTCCCGTCGGAAATGCACTGTTGTGCCCGCGCAGGTCCAGATGCAATTTCAAGATGCACTCGATGCGTATGTCAGAAAGGACATCGAGGATGATGATGCGGTCGGTCGATGGATTAAGCACAGAGGGAAAATCTCGGTCGCGGGACTCTGTCTGTCTGTCTAGACAGTCTGTCTGTCTGTCTGTCTGTTTGTCTCCCCCCCTCCCCCCCCACACACACACCTACATACACAAATACACACAGACGCAATGTGGCTCGTATCTGCATTTCTTTTCGCTATCCCTCTCCTCCCGTGCCTCTCTATTTGTCCGTATTTCTACTTTTCTGTCTATCACTGTGCTTATCTGTTGTCTTTTCTGCACGCACGCACGCAGGCTGACGAAGCCCTTCTGGCAGCGACGGAGTGGAAGAGACGGTGGCCGTGGCCGTTCGAGACCTACAAGTGAGAAAAAAAAAAAACCATGCAGTCAGACTGCGTGAGAAAAGGCTGAGTGCATACCGGCGTTTTGGCCAGGGAAGGAAAAAAAGAAAGAAAGAAAGAAAGAAAGAAAGAAAGAAAATCTTCAGACTGATCTCGCTCTCTCCCTGCCCTTCTCTTTTACGTTGGCAGGGAATCGCTGAAATGCCTTCTTCCTTGGGCATATGTTTGCCTTCTCCTCATCTTACCATGTCTTCTTCCCCCATTTCTTCTGGTGACTCAGTGGTTTGTCTTGTTCGAGAGTGTCTTCTCATCTGCCTGTGGCAATTTTTTCCCTTCTCTTTTCTCGTTATTTGCACATCAGCCAGCTTTCTTCTTTCAGTGTTTCTCTCTTTCTTTCTAAGAAGCGTTCCGCGGTCACTGTTTGTTTTTACTTAATTCCTGCTCTCCGTTTCCTCACTGTCCCTCTGCAGGGATATTTTCCGTTTCGCAAGAAGCAGGGGCATCCCGCTGGTCGCCCTCAACACTCCTTCAGAGGTTCAGGTGAAGGTACGTCCTTCTTTTCTTTTGGCTCGCCCGAAATTTCTTCTCGTCGTGTGCGTCCTTCCTTGTGCTCTGCCGCGTGTGTCCAGACGACCATGCAAGGGAGAGGAACGGAGAGTTTCTGTGTGGAGACCAGAAAGAAGATCAAAGAGAAAGGGGGGGGGTCGATTGATATCAGATTATCGCCAGTCTCTCTCTCTGCATGCATAGGTGTGCGCATGTGTCTATTAAAATATAATCAAGATGAACGTGACTTTCTTGAGATGGATTGGCTCGACTCCCGCAGCGACCAGAAATTTTCGTCCATCCACTAGCGGAATGCTCACAAGAGAAGTCTGTTTACGCCTCTAGGCAGTCACAGACACCGTGGAGAAACAAGAAGACTGCATCACAAACCAGGGTGATAAAGGACTCTGCATGTCCACCCCTGTCCGCTTTGTGCGTGTGAGTGCGTGCGTGCGTGCGTGCGCGCGCGTGTGTGTGTGTGTGTTTGCATGTGTTCTTTGCCCCCCCTCGTTCTGGATCGTCTCTTGCAGGTTCAACTACTGGGTCTGCCTGGTCTGCAGGGAGATGAGCGGAGGCAGTGCGTCCCTGACGGAGACGGCTTCTTTGATATGATGCAGAACACTGGATTTCGGGTTCGTTTTTTTGTTCCTTCGTTCGTTCAACTTGTTTTTCTTTTCTCTTGATTCGCTCCCTCTAGGCCATGGACCCTCCTTGTTGCGTTTCTGTTGACTTTTTGGCCCTTCGTTCTGTAGAAAATTGATTGGTAAGGGCGGTTGGTTCCATCTGTGTGGTTTTCACTCAGGCTCTCGAATGTGCTTTGTAGGACACATGCAAGCGAGAGATTTGGACAAACTAGACCCTCCGAGAAAGAAAGACCGGGGCAGGACTGGGCGGGATAAGGCGGAAAAGTGGGAAAGGCTGCTTGTAATTGACGCTTCTTCTGCTTCACCGGTTTTCGGTCCCCACCAAGTTCTTTCATCTCCCCCTACTGCTGCGCATCCTCCATTCAAAAGAAACTCAAAGTAGCGGTGTGCATCTTCAGACAAAAGGTGAAACATTCCTTCGACTCGTGCAGGAATACGCATCTGAAGTCATACGAGCTCAATTTAATTGGCACAGGGAGTCGGGTCTGTTGGGGACCTCCCCCGTGATGGAAAATTTTCTGGCCGCTCGGATGGTGTGGGATGAGACGATGGCAACCAACGTGAGTGAGTGAGTGAGTGAGTGAGTGAGTCAGTGCAGTACAATGCAGTGCAGTGTGTGGCTTTCTGCGCGTTTACGTCTTCCTGTGGAAATAAACAAAATCCTCCATCTGATCTTTCTTTCTCACTTCCTTTGTCCTTTCGTCTCTTCCAACCTTTGCCGTTGTTTGTCTCTTCTTGGCCTTCCCTTCCGGCGACTGAAGTGATCGGCTAAGTACTTTTTTCTGCTCCTAGCCGGAGCGCATTAAACAAGGCCCTAGCAGGAGAGCCCGTCTGTCATGCTGGTCAGATGTAAGTTTTTTTCTTTCTGCTTCTGCTTGCAGGCAGCGAAATTTGTCGAGCAAAATCCGCGTGAGTTTATCTTTGGCTCCTGCTGTCCTTCTTTTCCCCCTTTCGTTTCGTCCTCCCGGGCTCTCCCTCCTGCCTTCAGTCACTTTTCGATCTCTGCGGAGAGTCTGCCCTCCAGCCGGTCTGTTGCTCTGCTGAGCTGCGTTCCGTGAGCAGGTGATTTATATGTGTGGAGAGAGAGGGGAAAATGAGACTGCTGCGGTATTGTTGTACCCTGTTTGCATGGTCTGCTTCTCTCTCTCCCTGTGTCTGTGTGGGTGTGTGGGTGGGTCTGCAGGCCGGAAGCTGATCGTCCTGGCCGGCTCTGACCATGTCAAGTATGGCTTTGGCATTCAGGTAAGGCAGGCAGAGAGGCAGGCTGTGTTTCTCGACTCTTTGGAGGAATCTTAGCGCGCCTTGTAAGAAAACGGCTGCTGGAAAATGCAAAAACTTTCTTTGTTTCTCTGTCTTTGTCCCTCTTTCTCTCTCTCTCTCTCTCTCTGTGTGTGTGTGTGTGTGTGTGTGTGTGTGTCTGTGTGCATGCGTGTCTGTGTGTCCGTGTCCGTGTGTGTGCAGGCGCGGCTAGAGCGAATTGCGAAGAAGTTCGAAATTGGGCCGAAGACCTACGACGCGTTCAAGGTCGGGTCTCTGATGTTGAACCCCACGTCGGAGGAGTCCCTTTCAGAGAACAAACACTTGAGGCTTGCATTGGTGAGTGGGTGTGGAAGGGGGGGAATCAATCAGTGTGTGTTGAGGTGGGCGGCTCCGTCTTATCATTTTTCTGGCGCTCTCCTTTGAAGGGCACTTATGCCGCGCATCCTTGTCTTCTTCTTCCACTGTTTTTTTCCTGATTGTTTTCTTTCGTTCTTTTCTTCCTTCCTTCCTTCCTTCCTTCCTTTTTCGTCTTGTGTTCCTTCCCCATTTTTGCCCTGTGATGTCGTGTAATCAATCCAGTGGTGTCTCTGTCTGAAGAGAGACCGTTCGTTCCCATACAAACTTCCTTCGTGGAAGGGAGGGCAGTGTCGAGGAGTGACAAGGACCCCCGATAAGTCTCGCACTCGGGCGGTCGAAGGCTAATCCCGCTCCAGGCCTTCCTTCCCTATGCAAGCAGTGATCTTGAAAATTCCAACAACTGCAAAAACTGAGTCCGGATGCCCAATTTTCTCTTGAAAATTCAAACAACTGCAAAAACTGAGTCCGGAGGCCCAATTTTCCGATCTGGATTCCTCTCTTCTTTCAAACATCCCGTGTGTACTCAGGGAGTTGACTTGACGAGAAAATTCGGGTACCCCCTCTCTGAGTACATTTGGTTCACTCCAAATATTGACCCGGGCCGACTGAGCCGGCTGTTGAATGAAGAGTCAGTCTGTCAGTGATTTGGTGACAAGTTGCAAGTGCAAGAAAGCATGCAAGACAGGATCTGGCATGAACGGACACGTGCAACGCGGCATCGACAGATAGGAAGTACCCGATGAATGCATGGAAGGAGGTGCTTTGATTCAGTTCGCCTTCAAAAAAGGAGACGTCGGGCTTCTGGGTCTTTTCGATTGAATGCCAAACATGAAAGTGCCAGAAAAAGGTGTGCGTGGAGAACCATTAGGGGAGAAGAGAAGTGGTTCGTGCATTCACAGAACGATTGGTTTGACAAGAAGAGACTTCAGTCTTTGTGTCCTTTGATCTCCTCGTTGGTGAAGTTATATCTCATTTCGGTTCCGATTACCTATTTTGTGTCTTCGCTGCTTTTCAATGGGTGTTTCAATGCGTGCTCAATTGAACGATTCTCTTCCTCTTTTTTGGCCCTTTGCAGAGACGGGCCCTTGTGGATATCAAAGAAACCCCCCTACAAAGGCGGTGCTCGAATTAATCGTCGGCTGTATAGAGATGACGGCAATGCCATTATAGTTGATTGAAGTCCTTTACGATGTGAGCTGTGTTGCACTGGGAGTCCTAAAAGTTTTCCTTTTGTCACAAAGGTTTATAGCTGCAGCCAGCAGTGCAGTAGTAGTTGCGTCTACGTACATGCGGATGGCCACACACTGCCAAATATAACATCCGCCGTTTGATGAAACCGTTCGAAATTGCTACGTACCATATCAAGCTTGATGTACAGGGAGATCGATATCTGTGAAACAAACCTCTTTATTTCTTTCCTAATTTTTCCTTTCAAGATTTCTTTAAAGTTTAAACTATAGTGACGATTAATAATTAAACTTTTATTCTAAAAGTAGTATTTTAATTATGCAATCTTATTTGATGATTTTTTAAAAGTTTTTTACCTGCCAGTGGGTAAAGCTGGCTTACAGGTTTCTACAATTTTGTAGAATTCGGCCTGAGACGTGGTTACATAGATTTTATGAAAAAGACCGCAGGGCAACCCGGAACATAAATCCTATCCTATCCTATCTTATAAAACTTTCGCTCGTTAGCTCTAGCGCTAGCTACAACATCAGTGACTTAAGTTTCAATTAATATAAAGTCATGACCGACTTGAATAATCGTGATCAATGTCACTAGTGGGGATTGAAATTGGTAATCATTATTCAAATTGTCAATTTCAGTTATAGTGATTAAAGTGTATTTTACTAGGCGTTTTAGCAGTAAGGCTTCTGATTGCTCTGTTTAGGTTGCTGAGGAACACTGCAAGTCTGGGGAGGATGTCTTCATAGTAGTAGGCGGTAGTAGGGCGGCACGGCGGCAGCTGCGGGAGGTACTACTGCAATATAGTGCGGTTACAAGTGCTGGGGCTGCGGGAGGGGAGTCATCGAGAGTACGATTAAAGATAATCTGCCAAAAAAGAGCTGTCAAAAAGCTGCTGACAAAGCTAAAAGCCGTGTTGGCTTCGGTTATATCGGCTGGGTATTTTATGAGTATTTGACTTTCGTCTCTCGCCGTCTCCTGCTACGCAAAGGCATCAATGGCGCTCGCCCATTCTCTTTCCTTCTCCCTATAGTACTGAATGACCTCCCACACTTCCTCTGCTTTGGCGTACTGACTCTCCATGGCCTCATGAGTCATCATAGAGGCGTCACAAAGCCAAGCTGCCTTCGTTTCTGCCGGAGGGAGGGTGCCATCCATCCTGCCGAAGAGGCAAAACACAGCATCCTCGAGCAGCACTTCTTCCCTCACCATCATATTCACTGTCCTCGTAGGAAAGTTAACATGGGATATGAGTGTGAGTGGCATCTGCCTGGCCGTGTGGCACTTCCGACATATGTTCAAGAAGCCTGTGCCTACGGTCAGAAGGCTGTTGTGAAAGCCCCTATAGCGCAGAACATGTATGGGCTCTACTTCATGGAATTGGAGGAAATTGAATGACTCGTGATCATGAACGAGAGCGTAATCCACGCCTTATGGGAGATAGGGAGATTCTTCGGCCTCTACGGTGTATTCGGAAGAGTCCCAGCTGTACCAGTACAAGTCATCAGAGGGCCCTGGGACGTCTTGTCTAGCTGTGGCGAGAAACTCGAGTAAAGTGCGGAATCTGTCTGAGGACATCCAACCACGCTGCTACAACACACGAAGGAGACGTGCTTCTCTATTGTCGGGAAACCCTTCATAGATCAGATTTGTATTTGACCGGGGACATTCGATCGTAAACGACATTGAACGTTTTTTTTCTTCCTTCTAGATTGAGCCCCCGTGGCCCCGGGTTCCATGATGTATGGACGAATACATAGTCTGCTGTGTGGCAAAGAGAAAAGAAGGAGTCATTTCGTGGATATATATAATTAGCTGACTGACAGAGCTAGCTAGGCCCTAGGCAAGGCCTAAAGTGAACATCTAGATAGTAGCTATAATATAACCCTAGATATAAGATAGGATATAACTGATTGATCCACATCTATGGATCAACAAACTTTAAAATTAAATAGAATTATTAGTAAGAATATAGTACTTGAAACTTAAAAGTATAGTAAAAATTGTTTAAATAGTTTACAAAACTTTACGATTCTACCATTAATTTTCTTTGATCGCCTGATAATAAAATTGTAATCCTGTAATCCTGTTATAGTTATTTTACTATATTTCCTAGACTATTTCAATAGTAATTGAGCATTTTATACTATAGACTGCATTTACTAGGTCAAACAAAATTTTATGCAAAGTTACCTAAATCACTCTCGATCCCATGTATTCAAATTTTAAAAACGAAAAAATATAGAAAATTACTATAACACATACATTAAATTACATTTAATTCTCTGATCTGTTGACCTGCGCTTCGATCTAGGCTTCGACTTGGTGTCAGAGAGGAACAGACTTGTGAGTAAAGGCAAAGAGCCCCGGGCCTGGCCCTCAGCAGAAGTAGGGGTCAGTAGAGGTAGAGGGCCCTAGGTTAGAAGGCTAACGGTAGTTGATTTCAGTTCATTGTATCGGTATGCAAGCCATATATAAGCCGTCTCCAAGAATTCGAGTCAAGGGTATTCAATTTTCATCAAACTACTGACAGTTTAATTAAATCAACTATAGAATCAACTTTCAAGTATGCAACTCTCAATTTCTTCAGATTTGCCCCAAAGACCATTTGCATTGCTGAAGCAATCCGGTCAACCGGATTTTTGCATGTGTTTGTCCGGTTGGTAGGACACTTGTTTATATTTGTTAGTGCCTTATCCGGTCAACCGGATACCTGTCCGGTCGAGTGGATTCCCGAGCTTGACGGAGCTAAACACAAAGCGAACGGTTTCTCTTCATTCGATCTGAGAGATGTCTTTCCCATCTCCTTTGGCAGTTGTATTTGAATATCTCTATCTCATTTGGTGGTAACACCGTTTCTTTTGAATGACAGATCCTAGGACGGATCACGTTGCTGATCATTAACGGCTTGCGCACTCTCGTAGCTACGCACTCCGCTGGGTGGGCAAGAAGCAGACGGACCCATTGAACCCGGGTCAGCGAGTTCTGAGCGCAGAGGTTCTCAAACCTTCCCCGGAGTTCATAAGGGCATATATGAGCATACATGCAATTCCTGCGTCGTGCAAAAGAGGTCATTGTTGAGTGAGCTAGGCGATATTAGCCTGTCATCAGGCAAATTATGGGCACTAGCTCTCTTCTAGGTACGATGGCAATTGTTAAAATCTTATCATTTCATACTTAAGAGACTTTGAGACGGGTGAAATTTTTAATCATATGATTTCAAACTAAGAAACGCGGCCTACAGAGACCTGACCTGAAAAAAAGGCTAGAGCTAGTGGAATGGCATTAGTGGCATAGCCTAGGGCATGGCCGTTTGTGTTAGACTTGAGTGGATTCACTAATGCACACAGTGACCACTGCATTTGGCCAGAACCGGGAAAAAAAATGAAGAAAGTCCGCTCAGGCTCCGCTTAGTGGCGGGTCATGCATGATCAGAGACACACAGGCAGAGAAGCGACCTCAGGCTGCTCTGTGTATGGACGATCTGCATGCCTCGTCCGGGGTCGTCCCGGCGTTCCCTTTTATCTTCGTTTTTTCCAGCATGTTGTGTGATGAATCTGTATCTTTCGCACTAGCTTTCGCACGGTCTTTTTTGAGACTTAGACTCTTAAATTTTCTTTGATCATCGACTCGATCATTATATCATTATCTTCTAGGCCTGAAGTAGTATAGTAGATCATCATACACTGTCGTCATCAGCCCATTTCTATACTACTCAGATAATACTAGTTTCTATCGGGATCTATAGCGGTACCATATATGAAAAAAAAACATTTATTTTGAATTTAATCATTATTGAACCTATGCAGTACGTATTATTACGTATTGTTATTACTACAAATTATTTATAATTTACAGTAGCAATTTTGAATTTACTGTATTTCTATATTTGAATTAAGTTGAACGTACACATTTCTAATTATTTAACTGATCGAGTAGAACCTAGAGTATTGCAATGTAGCCAGATGTGTTGCAGTGTTGCGTATAGGAAAGGAAGGACCAAAGTAAAGCGAACGTGTTATAGGAACAGATCTTAAAATGCATTCCCCCATTATTTATTATTTAACTCATGACACACAAATTTTAGTAGCATAGTTCTATAGGTATAGTTGCACTGAAATATTTAAGTTAACAAAATAATGGTTCTTAATCGATTTTAAATTATTTAATTTACTTTACTATTCTTCCAGTTATTCTTCAGTCTGTAATGCACTCTATATTTAAGCCTCTACATATAATAGTAACTTCACTTGCCAATATGTTATTGAATTACACAGATTTCTACTAGGATTTCTACTTCGACTTGAGCATCACTGAATTTCGACTATTCAAGTTGGTAATTTCCATTTATTTTGGTTCCAATGTACCGTTCCATCAAGTAAGTTCACTTGGCCACTGGCCAAAGCGCGAGCGGAGACTCACGGGCTTCAACCACTTCAATTCAATTCATTTATCATTTTTTGTCTGTGCGGAGGCTATCCGAGGAACGTTTCTGCATAAGAGTCAGATGCTGCGTCACTTTCCTCTTGCATTTCCCTCTTCTCTTCCTCCTCCTCTGCCTCACGCAACTTCTCTTCTTTGGCTGATTCCACCAGAGCAGCAAACTGAGACAGCCGCTCTCTCAACTGCTCAGGCGACTGAGCTCCACTGTTTTTCTTCATCAAAGCGTCGAGCTCTCGCTTCAGTTTGCGATCTGCAACGCTATCCTCCCTCTGTATCCCCCCCTTTGCATCTACGCTTTCACCCTCTCCCTCTGCTTCCTCCCGCTGCGCAATTTTTGACCGAAGCCACTGCTGTCTCATCAACCCGAGTTGCCCTATCAATGCACGGCTGTACTGAATGCCGCTGGTCTCGGGATCTTCAACTGAACGTCTGAGAATCTCTGCAATGTCCGTCCATCTCTGAATCATCCGTCGCAAAACTCTCTTTCTCTCAGCTCTGTACTCAATCACCAGTCTCAACGCTGGTGTCACCTCCACTGCCTCCGGTTCATTCCACTCTGTTGCCCCTGTCTTCATCTTCCCCGATGCCAACGCTTCTTCGTCATTCTCCAGAGACGTTACCCAAAGAGATTCCTGCAAATCCTCCAACAGACCCCTCATCGCCTCTGCCACCGGCAGCTCATCCCAAGGACCAACCAGGCGATGCACCTCCGACATCGACATCGGCTTGGGGGATGCGTCCAGAGCGGCCTGCTCCTCTACCTCTGCGTCTGTGAACCCCACGATGGTTGTTTTGTTCACCAGAGAGTCCAACTCTTTCAGGGCCTCAAACATAGAGGAGAAGGTCTGCTGAGCAGAGTCCGTCTCCGCCTTAATTTTCCTCTCGCTTTCCGTCTGCCTGCTCTCCCTCTCTGCCCTCTCAAGAGCATCCAGACCCCGCCCTTCCCCTACACCGGCAACCACCAGAGGATCTAGCTCGGCCATGGCCCGAAGCGGGCGCACGCTCCCTACCAACAACAGCGGCCAGAGAAGAGCCTGCGAGCAGTTGGGGGAAACGACAAGCGAAAAATGAAAGCCAAAAAGAGGGGGCGCCCCCCTCGAGAGCGCCTAGAGAAGAGAACGAATGGCAAAGAGAGAAGGGCTGTATTGCAAAGAAAAAAAAAATACAGACCCGTGCAAAGGGAGTACAGCCATGCAGGTGCACAGACTGGCCGGCTGCGGGAAAAGGAAGAAAGAAAGATTGGGAGTAACAAAGAGGAGGCAAGGCACAGCCTAGAGAGGAACACTCTGTCTCCAGAAACGATGTCTTTCAGAGTCTCTCTCGCTCTCTTTCTCTCTCTCTCCCTTCCTCGCTCCCGGTGGGTAAATGTAGGAGAAGGCAGGGGAGAGACAGGAAACTATTGACCATTGGCACAGAAGAGGAGAGGAGAGTGGATACAGAAAAAGACAAGAGACGACAAGAGAGCGGACGAGGGAGGAGACACAAGAGGAGAAGCGACCGACGCGGAGGGCAACAAGAAGCCTCTTGTCCGACCACCTGTAGCTGTGGAGATCTATGAATGGATTGTGATTGTTCACTTGTGCGGCAGCCTTCTTGGCTGCTTCTGCCCTCTGGTCCCTCGGGTTGGGCATCTGCTCGACTCCCTTCAGACCCTCCTGTCTCAATCCTGGCACCCGAACTTTTTCAAGTGGCCTCTCTCCAGTGATTTCATTTTCTGCCTGACTCTGCGGATCCTCTACCGGGACCTTCTCGGCTTTATCTCTCTTCTCAGCGTCCTCAAGGATCTGCTCACGCGCGTCCTGACGGAGCTGCTCTTGAGCTTTCTCTACTACTGGAGAAGCCACACCTCCCTCCTCGGTTTCTGTGGCCTCAATGGGAGGGATCAGAGAGAGATGAGCGAGGATGGATCGACGGACGGGGTGTGTTTGGTGGAACCCGATCTTTCCTGCTAGGGGGTTGGGCTCCTTTACGATCCTCTCGCTGTCTGCATTTGGGGCTGTGGGTTGGGTCAACATATTCTCAAGGGAAGCAATCGGGCTCTCTTTCTCTGGAAGAGAGAGACCCTCGAGGACTTTGGAGAGACGGCGGAAATCGAGTGAGGTCCTTATGCGGTCGTTTCTGCAAGAGAAGATTAAATGAACTAGTGAGCTGGTGGCGATCAATGAATTTCTTCCCCTGTCTGTTCAATCACATTCAATCATCAATCAACGCATCTTCTACCACCTTCCCTGTCTGTACGGTATTTATGAAGCCATTTTGTGTCGGTCTTCTTCAAAATCGCTCTCTCACAGCCCATAAAAGCGACCCATCCAGTGAAAAGAGAGAAAGCGGACGGATGAATCTCGAAGCAGTACGGAAGAAATTAAAAAAAGCAGAAAGAAATAAAATAGAGTGGGAGAGAAGAGAGGAGAACATAATACCTCAACAAAAACAAAAGGAAAGGACCATTCCCACAAGACAAGAAAGACAAGAAACGAAGAGCAGACTGACGGGTTGTTCCTTTCCACAAACCCATATTCCAGCATCAGAATGTCATTCCCTGCAGGAACGTACGACATCAAAATCTCCTCCCCCTCCTCGAGGTCCCTGGCGGCCTTCAAATCCAGTGCCCCCGTGTCGGCCAAGTAGAAGGAGTCCAGACGGGAGTCCCCGTACCTCCCCAGCCTCTCTACCGTCATTTCGGCATTCGCCTTTCCGTTCGAGTGATTCACAAGGTCCAACACGGGTGCAAGAACGCCCGCATGAGGCCTGCCCCCGGGCCGGAGGGCCCTACTGCTGACTACAGAGAAGGCCCACGCCAGTGCCCGCATGTCAACTTTCTGGCCCTCAAACCTTCTGTACGGATTCTTCTCCCTTCCTTCCTCGCTCGTTACAAGTTTCTTCAAGTTCTGGGTGTAGAACGATTGAAGGAACCAGAGACGGTGGGTGACTTTGTTGACCAAGCCGTCTTGAAGCTCGGTAAGGTCGGACTTTTTGAAGAAGAACGGCATCGAGAATTGGAAGTCGACGGGAGTGGGAAGAGACGACAGGTAGGGTCTCCAGAACTCGTATGCATGGGCATCGTGCTGGGCTCTGTACTTGTGGTACAACAACTGTACTGCAAGTCTAGTGTCCCATGCGGGGGGTGGGAGGGTTCTGAGGAGTTTCATTAAGTTGTACATCGCATCGTCTTCTTCTTCTCTCCTCTTTCTTTTAGCCTCCTCGTCTTCATTCTCTTTTTCTAGAGGGGGGGAGGGGGCTGCAAGAGACGGAGAAGAAGGCTGCTCAAGAATTGGAGGTTTCATCCCTGTTCTTCTCTGGAACTCTTCCCTCTCCTTCAACTCTCTCATCACCGCGTCCTTCCCAAACAATGCAAAAGCCGCTTTCATCTTCTCCTCCTCGAATTCTGGAACCTGGTTGTCTAAGTGACCCCGAAATTGAAGGTGTACAGGCACACGCACAAGAGTCTCCCCCTTCTTTACAGGCCCACCTGCAACGAACAGTCCCCGATACCCCATCAAAACCTTCCCGTCAGGCACAAACTCTCCGCTGACGGGAACCCGTCTCTTCACCTTCACGGACCTATGCAATCCCCCCCCATTCTCGACAAACCAGCGCACCAACCCCTCAGAGTGTTCATCGTCTACAAACGCCCTCACGGGCTCTGGCTGCTCTTCCTCTTCCTCCTCGTCTTCGTCGTCCTCACTCTCCGCTTCCGTCTTCTCCAAGTTGGAAGGAGACGGGAGTGCTGTTGGGTGTTGATGCAGCCTGATCGCCACCCTTCTTCTCTTCGCTGTTCCAACAGACGGACGCAGCGGGTTCTGGAGCACAAATGCCACTGTTAAGACAGTGGGAACACAAGACAGAAGGAATGCTAAAGCGATAACACCTCTCATCATTGAGCCAAGTCTGAAACCGAAAAGAAAACAGGTAGCCGTCTCCAAATCCGTTGCGCAGACAACGCTGGAAGTTCTTTATCCCGCAGGACAGAAACAGCCTCAATGCACTATAGGAAAGGAGCATCCAGGCAACACTGGCACTCATTGCCACTCTAGCCCTCAAAGGTTGGATTGAACAAGTTTCAGTGTGAAAAGGGTGGCTAAGCACATGCAGAGATCATGCAGAGTGCTTCTCGGGGAGCTGGGGCTTCATGCAGATGCCAGCCGGGGACGTTCGCACGCGTGCATGCAGATAGATCAATTCCAAAAAGTGCCACCGGGTCTTGATCCGTCTATACCTGACCTTGATTTCAAATCTCGACGACCAACCTGCTACTCCAGACTGCTCCTCTTCTGGTGCAAGACCCACCGAACTGAAGTTGGGGATGACAAACGGTTGGATTACCCATGACGATTGATTGACGGAAGCCAGGTGTGCAGGCCGATACGGACCGTAATGGAAGGAGACGGCGAAAGAAAGGAAGGCTGGTCGCATCAAGCGACTGGCATTCTGAAGACCCGTCGGTGGATGAAGCCAACGGGACAAGGGAAGGACAGAGATGCGAGAGCTGAGGCAGAGCAAGGAGCAGCGTGTGCAGTGGCTCCCGGACCCGAAGGGTGTCGAGGCGACGGATGTGGGGGAGAAGTGCAATGCAGAGAGACGCCAGTGGAGACGGACTCAGTGTCTATCCGCCTGGGGTGTTGGAATGTGCTTGCACAGGACTACATCAAGAATGAGTGGTACCCTTACTGTCCTCCAGAGTTCCTTCACCGAAAGTACAGAACAGATCTAATGTTGAAAGAGATTGACGCACTCAGTGCGCACGTGTGGTGTTTTCAGGAGATTGAGGAAAGTTTTCTTCGAAACGTGTGGGGTCCCTCTTTAGAGTCGAGGGGGTTCTCTTATGTGTTTGTGAAGAAAGACTCTACAAAGAAGAAGGATGGGTGTGCAGTATTTTGGAGGACTGACACGCTGCAGGTAGAGCACGTGCAGGAAATTCACATTGACCAACTGGCACGTGAGTTATGTGAAGTAAAGTTGAGGCAGCGGGAGGGAGAACAAATCGAATATCCCGACCGTCTCTGCTGGTTCAGTGTCGGCCTAGCCGTCTCCCTTTCATTCAAGGACCCTGTCAACTTGGGACCGGACCCCGGCACGGACACTGTGACGTGCTGTCCGCGCCCAAGACCCTTTACAGTAGGGACACTGCACACATACTGGGACCAGAGGATGGCAGACACCCAGACGCTGCAAGTCTCCCTCGTGCTCCGATCCCTTGTATCATCCCCCCATGTAAGGCCTTCTGCCTGCACGGATAAAAGAGATGAGAGGGGGGGGGGCTCGCAGGCCGATTGCTGGGCTCGCACCGGGTCCCCCCTCAGGCTGAAGAGTGAAGAATCAGACAGGTCTGAGGGTCCGCCGGCTGTGCGCTGCCAGATGACAGGAAGAGGGAGACGGGGGGAAGACGATGCATCCAAGTTAGCGCTCGAAGTTCACTGCAAACATGGGGTGGAAGAGAAGTGCGATGGAGTGAGGGGACGTGAGGGTAAGGAAGGGGGGAAAGAAAAGCGAGAAACTAGAAGAGAGGGAGAGGTTGCAGTGGAAGGGGAAGATCATCAGGCTCGGCACAGTAGGGAGGGAGAGGGGGGCTCGAATGGGTTTTCTCGTTTGATCCTTTGTGGGGATTTCAATTCCACTCCAGACTCCTGTGTGTATGCCCTCATCTCCCAAGGCCTTGTTCCCACTCGAATGCGGGGGGACCAGCCGGGAGGCCTGAGATCAACACCGGCATCCCTGCAGAGTCCCTCTCTGTTGGATTCTTTAGGGGAAGAAGTTTTCTGCGTGTCCCCATTCAAATATGGCATGTGGAGTGCTATGGCCTCCTGTAGTCCTGATGGACTCACAGAGCCCGAGTTCACAACGGTCACCCACGAATTTGCAGCTCCCCTCGATTACATTTTTGTGCCCCGACAGTGCGAGGGAATTCGGCTAGTCGGGGCGTTGAGTATGCCAGAGAGAGGTGAAGTCGGTAGCGGCATTCCAAACGAGCGGTATCCTTCGGATCATGTGTCTCTGCTGTCTGAATTTGAAGTAAACTAAAGACCTAGCTAAAGACTCGAACGGTAAGAAAGGCCTTAATTCTTCTAGTAAATAATAGTAATTAATTCTTCCATATAACCTTTGTGGCAGTCGCTAGGGCAGTCGCCAGGTATCGTCAGGGCAGTCGCCGATTAGTGATATTGATCGATGCAACGTACAATTTAAGTGTATTTACGCGTGCATCACTTTCAATACATTTTTTCTCTAGTTTTTTTTCGTATATTTTTTAAAGGCTAAATTTAAATCGAGAAATTATGAGAAATCAACTTCCCCATAGATGTGATTTATAAACTTTTAGAGACTTTAAAGTGAGATAAAGTTTGATCGAAGTCTCATTTTAGATTCAATGTAGATTCTAAAGTATAACTTTTTTAGGAATTATATAACTTTTGACCTCCCTGAACCTAACTACCACTTGAAAATTCAAACCGCATTTTTCGATAAGCTTAAAAGTCCGTGGCACAAGCGCGGATCATTTACAGTGTTTTGAAAGCCAAAGCCGCATATCTGGGCGGTGTTTTGACCGTCTACGCCGCAGGCGTAGACGGTCTCTTGAAAAACGATGCCGCAGAGAGAGATCATCTTGATTATATTTCTTCAAGTGACACTTAGGTTCAGGGAGGTTTAACTTTTAAAACCAATTTTTCAAGTAACTGGTACTAACTGCAAATTAAGACGTTCTCAAAGGTTAACAAATTAATAACAAAAAAATAATTGAAATAATGATTTGAAATCATATAATAATTAAGACTATAGAAAACCGCTAGTTAGTAGTTGGAAAAAGACTGAAACTTAAAAATTAACACATCATGCAACGTGTTGGTTTAATATAGCCTATAGAATATAGCTTTTCATTAATTCTCGTTTACATTCAGAATAATTCAGAATAATTCAGAAATTTATCAGACTTAAAGTCTTAAAATCAAAAAAACCAAACCTGACACCCTAGCTAACACCCCATGCATTCATGACATTCAGCTTTAAACTCAGCTAGATGCATATTATGCCATAATTAGATGCATTAGACTGTCATAAGTATAATCCTAAGTATATATTCATTAATACGTACCAGACATCTTCATATCGTGCCAGTGGCGCCGCACTGGCGCGGTGAAGTCATGCATTGTTTATATGATGATATTGACTTTGCATGGAGCCTCAGCAGTCTTTGGCCGAGGGATCGATCTGTCCGATCTAGCTAGCCGTCCACTGAGCATGCAAGAACATGCATGCACGCGTTGGGTAGTCTGACAATTGAGCGCAAAAGATTGACGGACGTGCGTGCCGCATCGAAGATTCTATGCACAAACTGCAGCACACCGAATTCGAATGCCTGATCGCAAAAGACGGATGGCTGGTTGATTGGAGTGGTTGATCGAGATGTTATGGTTCAATCGAGATCGGAAGGGGTGAGTGGAGGCCAATTCATGGCAACTTGCGAGCGTGCATGGAAAGAGAAAACGCAGGAAGGCTGCGGGTGGGTGGATTCAAGGGGAAGGGAAAGCGATCGAGTCATCTTGAGAAACGGATTCATTGTGGGACTTATCAAGGCAGAAGGACTGCCGAGAGAAGATGCGCCCGCCTCTCTCCTCTATGAGCGACTTGAGTTTGTCTTTTGCTCACTCCTGCCTCCTGACGCTTTGCACAGCTAGAGGATTTCTGTCTGTCTGATCAAAAACATCTTCCTTCGACCGATTCTTTGCCCCTGCTGAGGGATCGGGTTAGTGAGTGAGTGAGTCAACGCACATTCAGAGATTCCCCCGTCAAGACAATAAATCTTCGGTCGATGCAATGACATGCAGTTGCTTTGTTTTATGTTTTTCGCCTTCCGCACACCGGCAAAGAACACCCAGCAGTCAAAAAGAGGCAAAAAGGAAATGAGGAAGAGAGAAGTCAAAACAAAAACTGCAGGAGTGCACAGAGTCGCTATAGGCTTGATTGTGTGATTGATTGCGGATCAGGGCGTGGAACGGAACGAAAGGGAGAGACGGCACTACATGAAATGAATGCATGACGACGTACGATCGTGAGTTCCATGCCAAGCAAGTCTGAGCACATCTGCATCTGTTTGTTTGTTTCTTTATTCCGAACTTCAAAGCCGCTCCCTGCCTTTTCTTCGATTCCAGTGAGATTCGATCACTTTCTTTCAGCAAGAAAGATAAATCGTCCTTGGATGACTTGCACTGCACAGAGACTTGAGTTATCTCTGAGTTTTATCTCTGAGGCACTGAAGGATGTGGCATTAAGGAAAGAATGAACGGATCGTGAAGAGGAAAGAAAATTTTGCTGTTTTCTGTTTCAGATGTTTTGGTTCGAGGCTACTACATGCCCACATGCTGACAGACAAAGAAACAAAAGAGAAAGAAGAAGGGTCCCGAGGCCGGCTCATGTTCGACTGTCCTTCCTCTGCTTCTCACGCAAAGACGTTATTCATTCATTCATTCACCCATACTCATGCATGCACTCACTCATGCACGCAGACAGGGAGGCCTGCAGACATTTAACGAAGCTCTCCTTTGTTCTCCGTACTACCTACCCTGTCCTTCTGTCTTGATCTGTATGACCGTCCGATGCTTTGTGAGAGACCCCCCCCTTCCCTTGCCTTCTCCCCCCCTGTCACTGTCCCATCTGAATTCATTTCTCTCTTTCCACCTTCCCCTTTCCCCATGCATGCGACTATGAACCTACACATTAGAAGACAGCCAGGGGCGGGCAGAAAGAAAGGAAGAAAGGGGAAGGGGGGGGTCCAGAAGACCCAACCATACAACCCTCCGCTTTCATTTCTCTCTCCCCCATGCCTTCCTGTCTCGCAAACCAACTCAACTCAACCCCTCCTGTCTCTGCAATTCAAATGGTTAATCCACCGCCCGCACTGACTCCCTTCCCGTCTCCTTTAAGCGACTCCTCCAGGGCACACCACCCGCCTGCAATCAAGTCAAGAACAGGGGCAGACAACGAGGCGCGCATACACACAAAGGTTGCGAGGGACTCTCGCAATGGAAGACAGACACACAGAGAAAGGATGGGTACGACACGCCGACCGGCAGCAAAATGGGATCAACAGATACACATACCCACCAGAACACATGCACACTAATGCATGTGGACGCATGTCCACGCAAGTGCACGCGCCGACACAAACAAGTGAAAGGGTGGGACCTCAAGAAGGCCCACTCTCAAATACTCCACTCCAATACGGCCGTCTTCCGGACACATGTCAATCAACCACTTGATGTCCCTACTAACTCACTGACTGACTGTCTGTTCGACTGATTCACTCATCCATCAACGACCGAGATGAAACAGCCAAACAAAGGCGACCACGAGCAGCGTCAGAGAAGCATTCTGGCAAGGCGACCCACTCGCTGACTAACTGACCAGTTGATCTTCATGACAGAAATGAAGTGGGCGGCCTCGTCCGGATTGTCCCAGCAGAAGATCACGGGGGCGCCGCCGCCCGTTGGAACCACAGCGCAACAGTTCTCTGCTCCCTCTCCTTCCACAAGCTTGGACATCGCATCCTTGCCCTTGTACATGTTTTGCACGTCAGCGAACGCGATAGAAACCTCATCCCCCTCTCCTTTTGAGACGGAGAAAGCCTGCACACCGAAAGTGAACGAGCAAGAGGATGAAATATAAAAGCACGCCCACACAGTGACCCCCACATCCGCTTTCATTTGTCCGCAGAGTTCCCAGTTTGTGCATCCAGGTGAAGGAAACAGAAGGAAGGGACAAGAAGACAGAAACTCAAGAATAGACGGACAGGGATTAGGAAAAGGGACAGACTGCGGTCAGATGATCAACACGTACGTGACTGAAAACCAAACCGCACAAAAAAAGAACCCTTAGATCCCTACAAGCGACTCTCGAACGAAAGACGCTCACAACCCGGGCGAAAATCAAAAAGAAGCCCAAGCCATCCGCTTAGACGGCGCATATGAAAGACACTCAGAGTTCTCTGCACATACACAAAAAAAATACGGAGATCACCCCTACCCTACAGCCGGACTTCCCAATCACCTTCCTCCCTTACTCACTTACTTACCTTCTTGTCGGGTGTCAGCTTGAAGGTCGACATGACGGGCTCTCCTGACTCTCCGAGCACTTTCACGGGCATTCCAGTCATAGCATCCTGCCAGAAAGCACGCACAAGGCCCTTGAGGGTCTCCTTCTGTCCCGACGGCTCCAGAGAGTAGGATGCACCGACACCCGAGAGCATAGATCCGAAGATTGAGGGGGAAGGCTCCTGCGGATTGAACTCTCGTTCCGCGTCCTGGGCCTCCACAGCGACAGCAGGAAGGGGTTCCCCGACCGCGGGTTGCTGGGGTGCGGGTTCCTCGTTTCCTCTGGTGGCCTCGATCTGCACGTGTACGTGTACGTGTGAAGGCATCAGAGAGTCAGACAGAGAAGGTAAGAAGTTTTACAGAGTCGGTTGTCCCACTTGTGAAAACCAGGAGGGACAAATCAAGGACCAAACGGAATCGTGTGGAAGATGTAAAGAGGGGTGGACAAGCACAGCAAGCCATGTCTGGATGATGGGCGCAAGCAAACCTCGGCGTGCAGGAAAGCATCTGTGTGGAAAGATGGAAGGATGCGAGGAAGAATGTTGCAGCTCGAGGTCTTTGTCTACCCCTCCCAAAGAAGACTTACGATGACATCGGGTTCCACTGCGGGCTTCTCAGCACAGCACTTGCTTCCCATTTTTGATAAGTGAAAACTCGTGCGAAGAGCGGATTGCGTACCAAGCAAAGAAAGTCGACAGGTGCTGCACGTCGAGCTTAGGTACGGAATCTGACAAGACGTAGACCGAGGCGTCTGCGCGGTGATTCACGGGGCTCAAAGGCTGTGCCTTCTCTTTGGGCTATTCACTCACGTTGACTCACAGCTAGTGCCTCTACGACTGTGTGTCAGTCAGGAAGGATCAGACAAATCTACCATTCTCTCCATATTCTCTCCCTAATTAATTCAAGGGACGCGCAAGGTTTTTTTTTTTTTAATTGTTTTTTATATATATTTTACTTTGTGGTCGTTTTTGTTAGATGCAAATGCTAGGCCTGCCTAGGGGCCTAAGCCCAGTCACCATCGTCTCTAGGGGCCTGCATTGCTGCAATCGATCCTGCTGAACTGAAACACCCCTCCACTGCCTGTCTGCAAGGTCGCCGCTCCCCCTGCATGCAGTAGACGGATGCTCGCAGGATCGCTCTTTGCATGCGAGCCTTCACTGCACTACCCACTCTTATTGCTGACATCCTTGTTTTCTGAAAGATTTCATAGACTGCCACTCTCAATACGGCCATTACCGCAGGACCGAGTACCCCATCAGTAGAAGCCACAAACGGTGCAAAATCCGTGCAAGCTTCCGTACACGCTCCCCAGTACAACCCATTCTTCTGCCTTTCATGCGCTGCAAGTAGCTACAAGAATCTCTGCCACTGCTATCCTGATACATCCTGAGGTAGCTCTACTGGTTACAATCAGCCAGCCGAACATCGAGGAGTCCGTTACGCTGAAAGTTGAACAGCAAACAAATCGGATTCCTGAGATCCCTCTCCAACCCTTTCCTCCCCAGGGTCTCTCCCCTTCTTCGGATCACTGCATCGAGAGTATAGTACTGATGCCTGATGCCGCTAACGTGTCATCGCCTGATTATCGCGCCGCCGCGTGTTTGACGCACGCGCTTAGTTTGCTAGCCTGCCTCAGTCTGCATGGTTTTGCTGCATGCGTCTTTTCACAGACTGACACCGGTGTTATGATTTGTTGTGTCTGATGGAGAAACAACAATGTCTAGAAGAAGAACCGAACGATCAGTTCTTTTGTGCGTCCTATGAATGGCTCTAGAAATCCTCCCTAGTTATCTCTTAGCAAACCTACAGGGTAGCAGAAGCCTCGTTCGACCAGAAGCTATAATTAATTATCTCTATTTATGTTATGGTTGTACTAAATGACTGAAGGGACATTCAGTCAGTTTGTTACTCAGTCCGAGTGCAACGCGCAGTTCCAGGAGCTGTGCCAGGAACTTTTCTTGCAACGCTCTGTGATGCAGAGGCTGGCAGATGAAGTTCGGGAGCCACGGACGCAAGTAGTGCCTCCGACCATGGCCGCTGGAATGGAGACGCCTGCCGGTGAACATCTTCTGTTGCTCAACAGAGAACTGCCTCGAGCCTGTAAGGTGAAGGAGCCCTCCGTCTTTGCAGGAGATCGGCACGAGGTCTCTGACTGGCTCAAAGGCATGAAAGAGTATTGCCAGGACACGGGAGTGTCAGAGAGTCGATGGCTCTTTATTTCGAAGAGCTATCTGTCAAAGACTCTGAAGAAGTAGGTCCACCGGAAGCAGAAAAGCGCAACTCCCTTCCGTTCCTTCCAAGACTTCGCAGAGGCACTAAAAAAGAGGTACATTGACTCGCTTGAGCAGGATCATCGCAGGGATGCACTGGAGGAGCTCCAGTACTCGAAAGCACAGGGTATGGAGAGCTTTGGGGACGCCTTCCTGGATCTAGTGGAAGAAATCAAAGACACATCGACCCCTGCTGATCTCATCCACATCTTCAAGAAGGCCATCCCCGATGTGATTTGCCTCGAGGTGAATAAAAAAGCTCCTTCCACTCTTGAGGAGGCAGTGGAGGCGGCTTGTATCGCAGTGGAGACTTTGGAAGGAAGAGGTGGGAACCGAAAGAGGCATGCTCAGACTGGGGGCAACAGACCGAATGGAAAGCACCAGGGTGGGTCCAACTCTGACGGACCTGTTCCCATGTAGCTGGACGCCATGTGCTCTCTTTCTTCAAAAAAGAGAGCTGAACTGATACAACAAGGACGGTGTTTCCTCTGTAAGCAGAAGGGACATAAGAAGAAAGATTGTTCATCCTTGTTGTCTTTGCAGAGGGGGTTTGGGTCAAATGTTCCCAGACTGCAGCAGCCGTATGGAAGAAGGCCATAGGGTCCTTCGGGACTGCAGAGACCCGTGTATAGTGGTCAGGGAGGTCCACCTATTGGCGCCGGCGGTGGAGAAGGACGATGGGTGTGGATACCAGTCGGACAGACAGGCTTACCGCATGATAGCTCTCCACCGAACACGCAGAGAGGTCGCCCATAGGGGGGGCAGAGAGGGCGTATTTGGAATAGCCGTGCACCTGGTATTCAGACTGCAGGGCAGGAGGGGAATCAGGTTATTGGAGAAGGAGAGGAAGAATTCTGGTTCCCTAACAATGAGCTCTCCATGAACATTGAGGGAAAGCAGCCCACTGACCCCTACGTGTACGACCAAGCGAATATAATCGGCGCTGCCAGTGCTGAAGGGAAGATGAAGATGATTCGTTTCCAGGGCACTGTCGAGGGCATTCCAGTGAGAGTGCTCTTAGACTGTGGGGCGGGGGAGACATTTCTGTCTGTCCAATTCGCTTACGACAAAGGTCTTCCCATCAGGAAGATGCAAAGTTCGCGTCAGTGTAGGGGGGCCGTTATGAGAGAAAACGGGCAGACGGTGGTGACTACGGTCAGCGAGTACACCAGTCCTCTAGCCTTCTCCATTCAGGGCTACCACCAGAGAATGAAGTTCACTCTGGCTGACCTCGATAACGACTATGATGTCTATCTGGGCATGAAGTGGCTGATCGAACATGAGCCTTATGTGCATTGGGGCAAAGAAGAAGTGGAGATTCCAATTTCAGGGGCTCATGGAAGGTTAGTCACTATCAAGTCACAGACACAGACATCTGTCCGTACTCTTTCCAGCAGAAAGTTCAAAAGAGAGGTCAGAAAGGGCCGTGTATGAGAGGTGTATCTTTGTAGGTTGGAAATGGTGGAGCCTGTGCTGGCCTCTATGCGGATGACCCTGGAGGTAGAACCCCCAGGTGAAATGAAAATAGCAGCGGCGATCAGAAAAGAGACAGAGAAGGAAATGCTAGAAGGAGAGACAACAGAAGAGAAAGCAGAGAGGGAGAAGGATGAAACGCTCCATAGGGGGACCCGGTAGTCAAAAGTCATGAGTGATCCCTCCCTCTACCCTGCAGCTTGATGGGTGGTGGGAGAGTATCGGAACATCTTTTACGACAAGATTCCCAAGCTACCCCCAAGACAGTCAGTCGAGTTTGCGATTGATCTGGAGCCTGGACACCCCCCTCCCGCTCGGCCGCCATACCGACTTTCTTTTGGAGAGCTTGATGAGATGAGGAGACAACTGGATGATCTGTTGGCAAAAGGATTCATCCGTCCCTCTGTCTCTCCATTTGTGGCACCAGCCTTCTTTGTGGCGAAGAAAGATGGGAGTTTACAGACGTGCATCGACTACCGCGCCATGAACAAGATCACAATCAAGGATAAGTACGCGATGCCCAGACCAGAAGAATTGTTGGACCGTCTCCACGGAGCAAAGATTTTTTCGGTCCTCGATATGTGGTAGTTTTTCTATCAGCTTCGTATTCAACTGGGTGACGAACCGAAGATAGTGATGTGCATCCAGTACGGCAACTATGAGTAGCTGGTGATGCCTTTTGGGATGTGTAACCCACCGCCAACCAGCCCTTCGCGAAGTTCTGGATAACTGCGCATTTGCTTGGATCGATGATGTCCTTGTGTACTCCCCGACGGTCGACCAACACGAAGAGGATTTGCGAAGAGTCCTTGGATGCCTGAGAAAAGACGAGTATTATGTGAAGATCTCCAAGTGCAAATTCTTTGTCCCGAAGGTCGTGTACATCGGGCTGGAGATCTCGGATGTAGGAGTGAGAGCGGAGCCAAAGAAGGAAGAGCTCATTCAGACTTGGCCGAAGCCTAAGAACAAACATGAGCTTCATGTCTTCTTGGGACTGTGGAACTGGTTTCGGAGATTCATCTATAAGTACAGTCACGTCACAGCCCCGCTCACTTCTCTTCTCCAGGCGAAGGTCAAGTTCGTTTGGTCAGAGGTCTGTGAAGCAGCGTTCAAGGAGTTGAAAGAGAAGATTGCAGAATTGATTCTTCTCTTCATCCCAGATCCCACCCGCCCTTTCGACTTGTATGTTGATGCGTCAGAGAAAGAGATCTGCATCGCAGCAGCTCTGATGCAGTGGGATCCAAGAATGAATGGACTGAGAGTTATAGCCCTTGCTTCCAGGAAGCTCGTTCAAGCTGAGCAGAAGTATCCGATTCGGGAGAAGGAGCTTCTGGCAGTTGTGTTTGGGGTGAAGACCTTCCGCATTTATGTGAATCACACCACGAAGGTCTATTCCAATCACGAGAGCTTGAAGTGGCTTGGCACTTCAGGGGGTCTGATCGAAGGCCCCGAGAGAGTGAAGAGATGGGCCATCTTCCTGAATGCATTAGGCATTGTTCCTCAGTACATCCCTGGCTCCAAGAACATTATGGCAGACGCGTTGTCACGTCGACCGTCTCGAACCAGAATGCAGAAGCAGACAGGAGAGGAGAGGTCTGATGAAAAGGAAACAGACCGAATTGCCCAGGTGGAGAACACTCGAAAGGTCTGTCTAGACGCAAAGTTTCTGGATCAAGTTAGGAAGGGGTACGCTCAAGACTCTTTCTTCAAGGAGCTCCTTCCTTTCCTCACTCATGCTCTCATCCAAGGCACCCCCCTTGCCCACGTGCATTTGCGTTTGAGTCATTTCTCGGTGAAGGAGGGACTTCTGTACTATGACCAGAGGAGACTGGCGATCCCGACGAAGACACTGCAAAGGCAAGTCATCTGGGAGTGTCACGATTCTCCTTTGGCTGGGCACCTTAGAGTAGATAAGACCTACCGACGACTGGCTGCAGACTTCTTTTGGCCACACATGTGGAAGCGGGTGATACACTACGTCGCTCACTGCAATGTGTGTCAAAGGAACAAATCGTCGAACGAAAAGCCTGCAGGCCTTCTTCAACTACTCTCTGTATCAGAGTCTCCCTTTTACGATTTCTTAATGGATTTCATCAGTCGTTTTCCACCTGTTCAGTTTAAGAGAGAGGTAGTTGACTTGATCATGGATGTGGTATGCAGGTTGAGCAAGTGGGCGATCTTTGTTCCCACCAGAGAGACAGCCGGAGCCCGAGAGACAGCACAGAAGTTTTTCGATGAAGTGGTGTGTGAGCATGGCATGCCACAATCAATTGTCTCTGATCGCGACTCCAGGTTTGTCTCAAACTTTTGGCAAACACTGTTCCACCTATGTAGAACCAAGCTCAAGATGTTAACTGCTCAGTACCCTCAGACAGACGGACAGATGGAGATCGGATGCTTAAGCAGATGTTTCGGTGCTTCGTCGCAGACCATCAGAAGGACTGGCCTCAGCACTTGAAGATGCTTGCCTTTGCAGTCCGCACGAGCGTCCATAAGTCGACTGGATTCACTCCCTTCCATGTCGTTGAACAAAGAGATCCACTCACTCTCACCAGTTTTCTCTGCCCCCACCCATCCTCACCTGAAGCTTCACAAGACTTGAAGGAGAGGGTGGACATCGTTTAGGAGGTGAGAGACCGATTGGAGAGAGCGAAGGAGAGAGCAGCACATTACTACAACCAGAGAAGAAGAGAAGAAGAATTCAAGCCTAGAGATTAGGTTATGGTCCACAGAAACTTCTTTGCCGGAGTAAAAACATCGGAGGGAGATCGAAAGAAACTTGCATATCTGTGGTACGGGCCATTTGAAGTAGACCGACGGGTCGGAAAGGTCACATCCAAACTGGTGTTTCCTAAGGGGGTCAGAAAACATTCAGTTCTTCACGTGGTCTGATTAAAAAGATATTTGCTACAAGAAGGACAGTCTGAAAAGAATCCTCTGCCGGTACGCCTTCCACACTTGACTGAAGCAGAGCATAAAGTAGAGACAGTCCTCGACAAGAGGAAGATCGGTCGTAGTGTGAAGTATTAAGTACACTGGAAAGGGGATTCAGAAAGGAATGCCACGTGGGAGCCATCAGAGAATCTTCTGAATGCTCGTTTGAAAATCAGAGAGTTCTTGGCGTAGCCTGGAAGGCCTCTCGGAGGGAGAGGGGGAAAGAAGTGGGGAGACTAGGAATCAAAGGGAATGAATGTATATGAATAAATGTTTGTGCATAACTTTCTCTCACTCTCGTTCTATTCCTGAGGGGTCGCGGGAAGGACAGGGGAAGTGAGAATGAATGGATGGATGAATGAATGCATGAATGAATGAATGATGCACTTTTTTTTTTTTCTCTCTATCTTGTGACGACGTCTTCTCTCTCTGTCATCGTCTCTGCATCTTTCTCTGTATCTTTCCCTATTTCCTCTCTCTCTTTTGTATGCTTTTTATTGCTTTCCTCTTTCCTACGTTTAGGTTTTTTTTTCAATGCTTTTCGTACATGCATGCATGTATTCTGTTCTCTTCTTCCATCTATCTATTTTTCTTGCACCGTTTAATGTACGGAATCACTTGTCTGGTGACTGAATGTGGAGCATCCAGTCTGAATGGGTGTTCTTCCATGATCGGCTGCATGAAAGAGTCCATGCAAGCCGATGCCTGCTTATGTTGTTGGCCGTAGCATGCCAACATGTTGAGAGATGTTTATGTGATGGATCGTTTGCGGGTCGATTGAGATCGATTGATTCACTGTAGTCTCATGTGTCTGACCGTCAGTGAACAAATGTCTTGTCCAGCTGCATTTGATAAAAGTGTGTCCGTTCAGGTTTGACTACATGTGAGGACACACGTCTGAGAGGGACAGGCATATTGTAGTACTGATGCCTGATGCCGCCAACGTGTCATCGCCTGATTATCGTGCCGCCGCATGTTTGACGTACGCGCTTAGTCTGCCGGCCTGCCTCAGTCTGCATGGTTTTGCTGCATACGTCTTTTCACAGACTGACACCGGTGTTATGATTTGTTATATCTCATGGAGAAATAAGAATGTCTAGAAGAAGAACCAAACGATCAGTTCTTTTGTGCGTCCTATGAATGGCTCTAGAAATCCTCCCTAGTTATCTCTTAGCAAACCTACAGAGGGTAACCTAAAACCCTGCGAAACCCTGCCTCTTCTAGCAATACTTTTAATACCAACACTGCCTCATCATGCCTTCTGTGTACTAGCCCCCCCCTTTTGCATACCTCTGCATGTCGGGTGTTCCAGACCTGCCCACAGTCATCACACCTTTCAGGTGCGTCCGTCAACTCAGCTCCGAGATGCAGAACGATAGCGTCACGAAATTCCAAAAGGGAAAGATTGGCGTTATCGTTCTCCCTTGGAATCATATTCAGCCACGTCCCTGTGCCTCCTTCCTTTTAACGTTATGCTGTATGCCTGCAGGTTTCGAATAGTTTCGAACTGGGGCTGTAAGCTTACCCACATTGTCAGCCCCCCCCACACTCTCTCTGCCCACTGCGCTTTTGGCTGTTTAAACCCCTCTGTCGCTTTTTCCACACACTCGCTATGGAAACGCCGTTCATACTTGCGATGGTGCACAATGGAAGAAACTAGCCAGCTGACTGCCTGCTTAGAGGCTGCTGCTGGGTCTCCGGCTTCTTTTGCTGCTGTGGGGGGAATGATTCCGATTCCTCGCAAGGTTGGTATATATGCGTGGGAAGAATGTGCATGCGCGGCGGCGCCGCGGCAACATGCACGGCCGGCGCGCGCGCGCGCGCGCTTAATTTCCATGCATGCATATTTAAATTAATAACTTTCCGGGGCCGATCGGGGCCGCGCCGCCGCGACCTTAATTCAGTCTGACCAATGATGGACAGAGACGGCTTCGACCATTGATATATACACAAAAGCATCCATAGACGGCCGGGTTGGACGGATGATGCCGACAGTGAACTCCCCAAGATCTAGTGTATTTCTGTATTGGCTGAAAGCCAGGGAGAACCCTTCACTGACTGAGTGCCACCAATACAGCATGCACAGGAACAGTTGCGCGAGTCCTTAAATCGAAGGGAGACGGCAAAACACGTCTATCATTTGATCCTACTCTTAGTTGTGCCTCTCTCCGCTATCGAAAAGCGTACCCAGCTGCATTCAAGATCCTGGAAGTTTCTTCTTGTCAGCTCTCCAGCATGTCAGAGAGTAGACGGCCCTATGAAGGAGCTGACAGTGATGATGATGCACCTGAGCAGCTTCTCGGTCCGCAACTTGGCACAGAAGAAAACCGAAAAGTTCTAAATGGAAATTTTCACCTTTGGTGGTTGTTTGGCGCTTCTTTCTTTGCCTGGTTCTTTCTGATCAAGTTTCCTCTTGACCTTCCTGAGCTCATTGGAAGGTTGCCGGTTGGTCCGGTCTTTACAGTGCATTTGGTGACTTCCTTTCTCACCTGCCTGTTCTGTGTCCAAAATTTGTTCCACACACCATCCCACGGTCCTGCCTGGAAGTGCACTCACGTCTGGGTTGGGCGCTGCGGGCTGACCTGCTCTATCGTCGGGGCTCTCTCCGGACTTTGGACTGCTTGGGAGGAGCGTGCTGCCTCAGTTTCGCTCGAAATGAAAATTGGTCTGTCTGTAGCGGGTGCCGCTCAACTGATCGCGACTCTGTTCGGGTGGGTCGTGATTCGGAGATACCGTGCTCTCGTGGGCGGGGGCGCTCCGGCAGTCAGTCTGATAAGCGAAGTGCGCACGCACAGCGCAGATCAAGAGCAGCTTCTTGAAGAGGTGGGCAAGCCATCTGTAGCAGAAATGAGAAATGGGGAAGTTTCTCTCCAGCACGGGGATGGTGGAGAGAGGGAAGATCACCACGGCCTTGATGGTAATGGTGCAGGTGAGCGTGACTGTGTGGAGATGACAAACGCAGCAGAATCAGAAGAGAGGGAGGAAGAAGGGGACAGACCGCCAGTTCCGTTTTGGAATAGTCCCGAGGCACTGCTACGAACTCACATTGGCAACATGCACGGTCTCTTTTACAACGCCTGTCTGGTGCCCGCAGTAATGCGTGTGGTTGACTGGTCGGTCACGCAGCTGGGCTTTGGAGCTCCGGGGAGCGACTCTGCGCGCTTTGCGGGTCTAGCGGGGTTGTTTGGGGGGATCTTTGCCATGCAGTTGATTGCGTTGAGGGCAGCATACGCGGTCAGAGAACACCGATGTGTGTAACCGGTACTAGAGCCGGAATAAGCTTTGAAAACAAGCTCAAAGAGAGGCCTGTAGCTTGAGAACGCGTTAAAGACTCAAAGTTATACTTAGAATGTCTGTTTGGATCATCACGTTAGAAAAACAAAAAAAGAGGCCCTTGGGCCGCCCCTCATGCACTTAAACTTAAGTCTTAAAGTCTCAAACATATCGCTCAAATTTTATCTTTGAATTAAAATTGATCGAGCTTAGTTCAATTTAACACGATTTAACGCTGTAATTTTGACTAATCAAATTGAAGTACTTACGATTCCTAGACATCTGCGCGTACATCAGATTTTTCAATCCGAGATTCATATACGACGTACATACGCGCACTGCCACCTCAACTCTTTGTAAGTGTTCCTGAGCTTTGTAACCTAGCCTTCGTTTTCTGGGTTAAAATTGGCTTAATTAGCTTACATTAGCTCAAAAAAACGTTAAAACCACTCTAGCTCTAGCTCTAGCTATAGAAAGCGAGCCCCTGAGGGCGGATTAGGGGGCACTAAAACCCAATGCGATCGAGCGCTACCGAAATTGTAGCTAAACTAATCGAATACTCTTCAAGCAGCACTTGTGTACATCAACTACCGTTGAACTACGTCACCCTATGACACCATCAATTT
>JAHBMJ010003752.1:86622-99122 GCA_018398765.1 Chromera velia | reverse complement strand
GTCTTTTTTTTGTGAGAGATGAGACCGATTGAATCCCTCTAGACTCGATCATTTGTTTACAGAGATGAAAAAGTTCAAAGCCAAGGAAACCCAGAGCGAGCCCGTGGCTGTGCCTCCATCCGTGCTGCAGCACCTAGATGAGGCCACAGCCAAGGCCGTAGGGCTCCAAGAAGATCTCCCTGATTTTGTGCGGCGCCTCTCCGAGGCCAGTGAAGGATTCCGCACTGCCAGCAGCGCCTTCCAGCAACAAATGCATCTGAAGGAGCTTGCAAATCTGGTCTCTCGGGTGGCCCAGACGGAGGATGAGCTCGACCCATTCGTCGTCACAGAAGTTTACGTGGCAGCGGAGAAGGTCTTGGTGGAGTTCCTCCTTTGCATCGCCGGACATAAATCCGCGAAGAGTTTTGCGATCTACGTGGCCAAGTTTATGTTCGACACCCGTCTCGGCAGACAAGAGAGAAAGAGGGCGAAGGAGTTTTTTCGCGAAAGGCTCCACAGAGCCGTTGACTCTTTCCTTGCGGATGACGCTGCAAGCACCATTGCCGTCTCCTCCACGGAGCCCATTCCCGCGAAGACCTTTTTCCGTCTCCAGCAGTTTGAAGTCGTTTACGAGAGTGACCAACTTGCGGGGGAGGTGCCGGACAGAGTGATGCTGAAGATTTTGGCATCCTACGGTCGTCAGATCGATAGATTTGCCCGTGTTCTCACCCACCGAGCGCGAGAGGGAACAAGCGCTGTGCAGAGTCTTGCTGATCAGTCGGACATCTTCATCAGTCTGATCAAGAGCGCAACTCAGTTGATTCAGAAATGTGCTAGAAGGCTGCACTCCTCTCTGCAGAAGGAGATCAAGGGGGGGTCTGCAAGCACAGAGGAGGGGGGGGAGCCGAAGATGTCCGCAGAGATCCAATTTCTTCTCGAAACCCTTCCCTCTTCCCTCGTTGACATTGCGTCTACAGGTGGTCTCTCCAGAGACGCCGTGACACAATCTCTTCTGCTCCTTCTGCAGATTCTCGTTACAGCGTGCTCAATCGACGAACTGACGGCAGTCCTGTCGCGCTGGAATGAATCCCCGCATCCAGAGAGACAGGGGGCGGTTGGGTCAGATGTCCGGACAGAGGTGAGGAAGTTGGAGATGCTGGCACGATCCCCGCAGCTCCGTGCGAACCCCCAGACGCGCCTCGCTGCAATGCGGGGACTCCTGGTGGCGGTGCCTGCAACGGCAGGGGGTGCAGTGGATCTGTTCCATCTTGAGGATCCATCGGGAGCCGATGCCTCTGTATCCTTAGGCCGTCTGTCGAGTGAGTGGAGCATTTTGGCGACTTCTTTCTTTGAAGAGACGGCCGCGTTGTGTGGACACACCGACGCGAGACTGCGTCATACTGCGCTGCAGTCTCTGCATGTGTGGGTGAGCAGACTATTGGGTTCGTCGTCTTTCGCATGCAGCGGCGCAGGAGGAGGAGGAGGAGGGAAGTCAAAGAGAGAGGGGGGTGACATATTTCCTGTATTTTCGGGTGATGAGTTCACTGCTCTCCCTGCAGGGGCCCTTCCGTTTTCTGCCGACGAGACGGACGGCGAAGAAGGGCCCACCCCCGTCTCCAGAGGGCTCTGGCCTGACTGGACCCTCTTCAAGCTGCCAGAAGAAAAAAGAGCAGCAATCGAGGAGAAAACTTTAGCGGTTGTGTTTGAAAATTGGGACCATCCCACCAAATCCCTAGTCGCGGCTGCCCATGACCTGTGGGACCTCTTACTCTTCCAGGCAGGCCCTGGGCGGATCTCGGGGGGTGGGGGGAAAGGAGGAGACAGAGAGAGGGGGGAGAATCAGAATCAGGGTGAGGGGGGGGATGGTCGTGAAATCAGTGGGAAGAGCAGCAGGAGATCGGTGGTTGAAGAGGAAGAGCAGAGAGCCGATGACCCTCCGAGGCCCCCACCCCCTTCTCTTTTGTCAATCACACGCAGACTCTCCGCTCTCCCCGAGGCAGTGGCGTCCAAAAAGAGCCTCTACCTCGCCTTCTGCTCGTTGCTCCCCCTCGTGGACATCGCGTCAGTCTCTTCTCCTTTCTTCTTCTCGCTCTCTTGACTTGCCTTTTCTTACTTCGCCTGTCCTCTCTCTCTCTGAGTTTAATTGCCTCTCTCCTCTACGTTGCTTCCCACAACTGTGAATGATAACAACAAGATGCCCCTTCTGTATTTGCTTTGATTTTCAGATGATTGAGATGACGAGATTTTCTGTCCCCAGACATGTGCAGGAGGGAAGACATGCATTTGTCGACTCTTCGGTTTGTGTCGGTGAGGACTGATGAGATTGGCTTTTAATCCTGATTAATCACCTGATTCTTTTTCTCTCCCCCCACCCCCCCCTCTCTCTCCCTCTATCTCACACACAATCCGCTGGACCTTCGTTCCTCCGCGGTTTGTTTTTGCCCTTGAACTCGGTTTCCTTCTCTTCTTCTCCCTTCCACCGTCCCGCAATGAAATAAAACGAAACGGAATTGATCAATGCATGCAGCTGGCTTCTCTCCGATGCCCCCGAGGCCCAACCCCTCTTGATACATCATCTCCTCACAGCTCCTCTCAGAGACCCCCAAAATGCAGGGGCCTCTGCGCTTCTCCTAGAGAAGCTCTTGGAGGCTCTGGCTTCCAGGTCCATCTCTGTGCTCAGAGGGGAGGTATATCCCCTCCTCACCGCAGCTCTGAGGGGGGAACGCGAACCTCTCGAGCTGTCCAACTTGAAGCCTCTGCAGTGGGGGGCCGGGGCGGGGGGGTCCTTTTCTTTCAACCAGAAGTCTTCCGATGCGTCCGTACAGAGAGACGGAAAAGGGATCAGAGCGAGGCAGAGAGGCTCACCCCTGCTACCCGCAGACCTCTCATCCCTCACGAGAGCCCAAATCTCTGTTGCAGCAGCAGCACAAATCATACCGACAGTCCACAAGGCCGACCCTGGAGGCCTCCCTGCTCTCATGGCAGCGCTGCACTCTGAACCGACAAGTGCCTCCTCTTCCCCTCAGAGGATTGCACTACCACTTGTTGAAGAGGCAACAAGCAACCGCAATCTGCCTCTGCAGCCAGGGGTGCTCCAGCAGCAGCAGGAGCAGGTGTCCCAACAGGAGGAGACGGAAGGAGGGGCGAGGCGTTGGATCCCAGACCTGCCCGCCGCCCCCCGCTTCTTCCCTGCTCCCCACCCTAGTCTCCCTTGGACTGCTGCGGAGGCAGAGCTGCTCTGCTGTGCACGAACGCGCGGTCGTGCCCTCTGGGTTGACCGCGGTGTCGTTGAGGGAGGCATTCTGATCCCTGCAGAGCTAAAGAGAGCCCTGGAGAAATTGGGAGAGAACGGCGGTCCGTTTTCAGGCCTACTTGTCTGCAGTGACAGCCTCCATGAGAGCAGCCAGGCCGCGCGATCCCGAGCTGCCAAAAAGATCCTGAGCAGGAAGAAGAGAGCGAAACGTCTGGCAGCGGCAGGCGCGGGTGATGCAACGACGGAGAGTGAGGGGACTGCAGGGGAGAATGCGGTGGGGAGGTCGCGACCTCCTTTGCCGGCACATCCAGGAGGGACACAGCAGTTGCACGATGGGTTGGATGGATTGAGCGATGAGGAGGGTCTCCTTCCTGCTCTCCCAGCCTCGTTCTCTTTCTTTACTGTCCCCCTTTCGCGTGTCTGTACGGGTCTCGTGTCTGGAGAGGAGGCTGTCCGTCTAGCGCTTTTGCAGACCTCCACTTCATCTCAGAAGTCTTCCTCTCCGCTTCTTGACTGTGAGATGCGACTCGTGCGTTTCTTTGCCGGTCGAAGTTTGAAGCCGCCCTCATCTGACTACACAGCCAAGTGCGCTCAGTCAGCCAAGAGGCTGTTTCAACGTGCAAGAGATTCATGCAGGAAACATGTGGAGAACATGACCGAAGAGGATCTTGCAGCCTGCTTGGCTTCAAGAGAAAGCGCAGGGCGGGCGAGGGGGCCGGCAAGCGATGCAGCCATTCAGGAAGACAAAACGGTTCTCGTTGGTGCAACTCTTCAGTTCCTTGAGAAAATGAGAAAGACTCTCATGGCACACCTTGCACCCTCCGCGCCTTCCGATTTGTTTGGTGCGGCTCTGGAGTGGACCTGTGCTCTGATTGAAGTCTGGGCACAGCGCCCTGCCTCATCTACACCTGCTGCGGCTGCTGCGGGGGGAGGAGGGTCGGGATTTCGGAGTGCGGCTGGATGTGCGGCCCTTGCGGTCACAGGATTTTTCTCAGAAGGCATGCGCGTGTTTCTTTTGAATGCGATGGCAACGAACTACGCAGGGCATCGACAGACGGCAGCTCGGTGTTTGCGTTCATTTCCTGACATGGGATTGCGGCCTCTTCATCTGAAGTCTGAAGTCTTTCCGGACTCTCGGAGGGCTTCGGATCCCGCGGTGAGCATTTTGCTCTTCTTGTTTTCGATCTGCCGTTTCTCATTCCGTTGCTCACTACGTCCCCCCCTCGTTCTGGTGCTGCGTGTGTATCAATCGTCTTCTTTTCTCAATTGGAGTTTTGGTTTCCTCGTCATTTTTTTCAACACGTTCTTCCGAGATTGCCGTCGCCTGAATTGCGCGATCGGGTGTATTTTCCTCCTTCGCTTCGTGCCTTGAAGTGTTCTATTCGTCCCCAGGTAGTTTCCAATTTTCACCATGTGCCTGTCCACATCTTTCGCATTTCCCCCTCCTCCTCCCCCATCAGAAGAAGAAGCTTCCGAATGGGGCAGGACCGTCAGCGCCCTCCGCCATATCTCCCTCCTCGATTGAGGCAGCCGAACAGACTGCTGCCCTTCTGTCGGAAGCTATCGAGAGCCTCTCAGAAAGCGTGTGGATCATGTTGGAAAGCGTTCGCCCCCGGGTGAGTCAGTCAGTTCGTGAAGGGAATGGAGCTGTGAATCTTCTTTGCTCTGTTGGCATGTGGGTATCGGTCCTCTGTTCTGCTGTCTCTGCGGGTTTCCCTGTCGCTTTGATATCTTCTGGTTTCCGTCGCTCCTGTCTTTCTCGCTGCCTTCCACCTTTACTGTCACAAAAAAAAGGCGGAAAGCGAGACCCCTTTTGGGTGTACTGCTTCCTTCGCCGCACTGGTAAAGATCTTTCTCTGTTGTGCGATCATTATTTCACTGCCGTTGTGTACTCTCTCTTCCTACCTGTCTCTGTACGTCGCTCCTTCAGGATTTCTCTTGCGGAATCGAAATCATCCGGTTGATTCTTCGTCGGGGCCTCGGCATGCCCTCAGACGGGTCTGTGCCCCCCCTCCCCTTCAAGACTCTTTACAGAGCTGTGACAGGGGTTGAGGGCCCCCCTTCAAATTCCCCTCTAGAGGTGGAGTCTCTGTCTAGTCCCTCAGCATCTCCTTCCTCTTCCTCTTCCTCTTCCTCTTCTTTTTCGAAGGCTCAGATGATCTTCATGATACTTGAGAGGGTGGCGGAGGAGGTAGGCAGGCGGACGCGCCTATTGAAGGATCAGAAGGAACTTCTCGGACAGAGGGGGTTCACTTTGCACGGCGTCGTTGCTGTGCTGACAGAGGCGTTGCGGGTCCTCCCTTCTCTACCGGAGGCTGCCGAAGCCCTGAGTGAATCCGAGAAGACACGAGAGAGGATGAGCAAATTCTGTCTGGATCTGATGGATAAACTGCTGGAGGTGGGGATGCAGGTGTTTTTCTGCTTCGTTTCGCTTCCTTTTGAAAGATGACCATTTTCTTTCGTTTGTGCAGAGTCAGAGTCCCTCCCTCCCTCTGTCACCAGATGCCTTGAACCCTCTGTTCGACTTGAGTTCTGTTACGCTGGTGTGAGCCCTCCCTGCCGTTTGATTCCATCCTCATCCATTTCATCCGCGACATGAATGGGTACGCACGTGTTTATCTTGCTGACCGCCTTTTTTTGTGTGTTGGTTGTCTGACTGCTTGCCGCGCTCGCTGTGCCTCATGCCACATGCCACAGGTGTGCACGACGATGTTCGGGGTGATCTCATCGGGAGTTGACGCAGTGCTTCTGTCGGGGGTCGCTCGCGGAACTCTGATCTCATCGGGAGTTGACGCAGTGCTTCTGTCGGGGGTCGCTCGCGGAACTGGGAGCGCGGGGGGGAAGGAGACGGAAGACTCGTCTGCATTGCCTCCTGTGCAGGGCGCTGTCCTCTCGGGAGCTGTGGACTGCAGGGGTCATCCGATCCTTCACAAGAAGCATCGCAAGGGGGCAGAGGGAGAGGGGGAAGGGGGAGAGGAGGGCGAGGAGGAAGAGGAAGAGAACGTCCTTGTTGTTGCCTCGTGGATGGCTGTACGAGAGGTGGGCGAGGCTCTTCAAGCTCTTTTCAGCTGGCTTCCTTTGAGGGGGTCGGCATCGCAAGGAGCAGATCAGGCAGTGTCAGGAGGTCCTGGAAAGAAGGGACAAGGGAGGAAACAGGGGAAGCAGGGGCGTCAGGAGGGGGGACGTGGTGCGAGGGGCTCTGTGGGACTCTCGGAACCTCTCGTCCCTGCGCCCCTTGTTTTTCGTATGGGTGCGAGACTTTTGACCTTTCTTCTGGCAACACGCCATCCCGCAGCCATGGACCGTCTCTTCGGTGCTCTGACCGTTCTGGCAGGTGAGCGAGCTAGAAGGAAACTTTCTTCCTCCCTTTTTTGTGTTGCATGGAGAACGGAACCATCAGTATCAATCGTCCTTGCGTGCGTCAATTGAGATGCATGGGGAACCAGGGAGCAATCAGTGTTAATTCTTCGCACTTTGTGTGTCAATCTGCTCCTTCTCTCCGCGTCCATCTCGCCTGAGGAAGAAGTTAAAAAAAAAGATTCCAGGAAGAGTCAAAAAAGCACATAAACACCACCTGTTTTGACTGACTGGAACAGTATGTTCTCCCGTCTTTGGCGTGTTTGCACGGTAAGCGACTCTCGCAGCAGAGGTAGATCAGTGTGTGTGAGAGAATATGATGATGGCGAGTTCCTGTCTCCTGCGTTGCTGTGTGCAGGGCGTTTGCTTGCGTCAGGTGACCTTCGTCTCTGTGAAGTTCCCACCCAGTGGGTTGACCTCGTCCTTGGACTCCTCTCTGTAACAGAGGGCGACGGAGAGGGGGAAGGCAAAGAGCCAGAAGGAGACTCAGGAGCTGCCTGGGGCGCCTCTCTCCCCCCAGCACTCCGACGGTCGACCGCTCTTGGTCTTTCTTTTGTTGCCCTCCTGAGGGCTGAGCCTGGCAAGGTGGCTCCTTGTTTGCTCCCTCGTGCTGTGTCACGGCTGTCTGGGGTGGCAGGGGAGGAGGAAAAGGAGGACGAGGAGCAGGAAGAGCGGAGAAACTGTAGAGTTCACGCACTCAACTGTCTGCGTGCCATTATCAGATGCGGACCTCTGTCAACGTCGACAGAGGCACACGTTGGAAAGATTCTAGCGCTCGCTGTTCAAAGGCTGGGCGACAGCCACTGGGGCACTCGCAATGCAGCCAACCTGCTGTTCGTTGCCGCTGCCCGCAGATTGTTTGGAGCAGACAATGAAGCTGTGGAGGCCAAGCCGAGAGGATACAAGCTGTGCACATCCGCTCCTTCGAGGGCAACCATACTCGCCTCTTCGCCCTTGACTCTTGAGGAGCTCAGAGCTCACTACCCCGACTTGCACTCATGTGTTGTCGCCATTGTGTGCCGACTTGCGGAGGCAGTGAGGGAGGACGATCAGAGACTGGTGGGTGGTGTGGGGGAGGGGAGGACTGACAGGGAGAGAGAGATGCTCGAGGCGCCAGCCACTTCGGCTCTCTTAGTCCTCTCCCGCATGCGGCTGCTGTCGATACGCTCTGTCTTCTCTCCCGCAGCTTCAGATCCGTCTCCTTCAGCTGAACCTTCAGCCGCGATAGAGCAGGCCCCTTCTCAGTCGGTCTCCCCAAATTCCCCCGCTGCCTCTCTTCTTCCCCTTGTTACTTCATTCCAAAGCATCTTGGGATCTCGCAACATACAGCTGCGAGCCCTTGCCGCCCGTCTGTTGGCCAACTGCACTGTCGAGGAAGCGCTGCAGACGCGTGCCTTCTCACCCCCCTTGCCGCAGTGGGATCTCCTGAGTCAAAGCAGAGCGGCAGTATCATCAGAGGAAAGAGAGGGAACGAGTAGAGAGACGGTGCCATTCGGAGCCGCACCCGAAATCCCCTTTTGTCGCATTCTGCTTGCTCTTCACGCAGCTGCTTTGTCAGACTGCAGAGAGAATGAGCGTCATGGGTGGATGCTATTCTGTCTTGAAGTGCTCTCTCGTCCGGAAATTGTGCCTGGCGTCCTCGTGATGACTGGGGGGGGGAGCGGTACACCGTCTCGTCTCTTGTCCGGACAGAGTGCGATTCTGATGGCCAAAGTACCTGAAGCCGTGGGAGAGAGCGTCTGGTCGGCTTTGTTTGCGAAAGCTCTGTCTCTCGCCTTCAGGGCGGCCCGCACAGACACGGTTCGGGGGGTGATGTTCCAAATCTTCGAGATCCTAGTGTCCGATGTGCTTCTTGAAGAGGGGAGTGAGGCGGTGTCAGGCACGGAGGTGGAGGTCTGTCCTTATGTCCTTTCTGTCCATTTAGCTTCTTCCCTCTCTCTTTCTTTTTGTGCGCCTTGTCTGGCTGTTTGTCTGTCTGTCTGTCTGGGAGAAGAAGAAACATATAGTCTATCTGTTTCTCCCTCCCCCTCTCTTTCTTTCTATCTGTGCCTACCTGTACAGTAGCCTGCCTCGCTTCCTTTGCGATGGCCTTTCTGTCTCTCAGAACAGCAGAATAAGAGGCATATGCGGAACTCAGAAGCATCGCGAAAGGCAGAGACAGATACTTGCCATGTCTACATCGAGTCGAGAGAGGGAGAAGGTCCTCCCCTTTTGTGACTGTCTGGTCATCGCGATTTCCTTTCTCTCTCTTTCTCTCTCTCCTTTTTCTTATTGTGCAGCGCTGTGTGTGGTCTGTAAAGAAGTGCGTCAGTGAAGTGGCGACAGGAGGTGAAGAGGGAGGGCAGCAGCTGGATTTGAGCTCCTCACTGGATCTGGGAAGCACCCCGATGGTTGTGTGCGGAGTTCGAGCTGCGATGCGGGTGGGGGGGAGGGCGCGTGCTGTGGATCTTCTGTGCCGTCTGGTCTCGACTGGGAGGTGTAGGCAGAGGGGGGGGCACACTCTTGAAGAGGGACTGCGTGTTCTTCGAAAGAGGATTGCAAGCGAACAGACACTTCGGATGGATGAGAGACAGGAAAGGAAAAGTAAAGGACAAAAAACAAGTGGTCAAGAGAAGGGGGGGGAAGAGAACGCAAAAGAGGGAAATTGCTTTTCTGGAGAAGAACTCAACCAGATGCTTTTGATGGCGTGTGAAGTTCTACAGGTGCGTTTGGTTCTTTTCAGTTGTAATTTTGCGCTTGAATTTGAAAACTGCAATGCGGGGCAGATGCATTTGCAACGTACTTTTTGATTTTTACCCTGAAATGGCTGGTTGTCTAGATGCACGTCGGTTCTTCTGCGATCTTCCTTCGCAATAATATCCTTCCTTTTTGCTATGGACGGTCTTTCTTCCAGTTCCGTCAACGTCTCGTTTGAAGCCTCCTTCTGTTTCCTTCGTCATCCTCAGCAAGCTGAGGTTTTCGTTTCTTCCCTCCTAGGAGCCTTCTGTTCTGAGGGAGGGAATGCCCTTTCTCTCCTCTCTCGACCTCTGTCTGTCTGACTGTCTGACTGCAGGCCGCGTGGGCGGGGGCGGTCGCACGTCTGCAGGGACTGAAGCTGTTGGATGCGGTACTGGGTGAAATCGGGGTGGTTTGTGTCGGGAGTGGTTCGTTTAGTGAAGAGGGGCTGGAGGGGAATGTCCACTCAGCGACTGGGGGGGGGACAGAGAGGCAAACTTACTTGAAGAATGTGCGCATCGCAACAGCTGCGTTGCGAGGTGTGCTGCCGAGTGATCTGAGAAATCCCAAATTCCGAAAGTGTGCCCTTGCAGTCGCCTCCCAGTGCAGGCCTCTTCTCTTCCTCAAAGAGGGACAGGAGAACGAAAACGTGAAGAGCACGCAAGAGGGGGACCTAGGGAGGCCAGGTCAGGGAGAAACAACTGGAGAGAGACTGTCAGATCGATACTAGGGTGGGTACTATCAATGGTATAAGTTCCTTCCTTGTGCCCTTCCCCGGTCGGGTTTGTTCGTTGCTCAAAGTCCGTTCGACGCACGAGAGATGCAGAGGAGTGGGCCTCATTGGAGCCCACATAGATCCCCAATTTGCTATCCTGTTGCAAAGCTTCTTTTTCTTTCTTGCTCTCATGGAATTTAAAATCGGCTGCGATCTTGTCGTGCAGGGGCAGCGATATGGCTGAGAGGAGCGACGTCGGCGTGGCTGCACCGTTGCGGCGACCCGGCTGCGTCAGAGGACGCGCGCCTCGTCGCTGTGGAGGTTTGTCTTTGTCTGCATGTCCATCCGTCTCCCCTCCCCGTCTGTACGTCTGTCTGTGTGTGTGTGTGTCCGTCTGTCTGTCTGTCTGTCTGTCTGTCTGTCTGTCCGTGAAACGAACAAGAGAGGCAACCAGAACTGTTTGTTCGTGCCTCCGTCTGTGTCTGTGTCTGTGTCTGGCCGCCTCTGTGTGTGTCTGTCATCCTGCCTTTCCGTCTATCTACATCTGTATTTGTCTGTCTTTCTTCATTTGTCTCACTTTGCGATGGTCTGTCTGTCTGTGTGTCCGGGGATGGGGCAAGCTTCACACATAGGGTTTCATTTCAGGACGGTTGAGCTGAAAGCGCCATTGATGGAGTAAAGCGCTGTCCAGTCCCCATCTGATTGTGTTGATTTCTCGCAACGCATTTCTTTTGGTGTCGTCACATCCTGCTGTATCCCTCATGTGTTGAACGCTTGCCTGTTCTTTATGCTTTCTGGACGGAGGAAGGAGACTGTTGTCGACCTAGATGACGAAAAGAAACGTCTACAGGCAGGACCTCTTTTGGGAATGCCAGTGAAGACTGATGAGATTGGCTTTTAATCCTGATGGGTCGACAATCGATGCATTGTGGGAAGGCATGATGGCTTTTTCTTTGTACCATTTTCAATTCTTTTTGGATCGGCTTTCGACCCTGAGGTCGGTGGACACGAAAGCCCACTCCGTTGCTCTGTTGTTTATCGTGTTTTTTTTGTTGCAGGCTCTGCGTCGACTCGCTTTCCCTCTTCGACGCTCCCTTGAAGCAGCAGGGCTGGTGTCTTCGCCATCAGAAGAGGGAGAGAAGGAGAAAGGGGGCATTGCACCTTCTGAAAGTGAAGGCATGTGGACCTTTGTCTTTGCCGTCCTGCGCGGGTTCTTCCTTCTTCTTCAGGTGCGTTTAGAAAGAGCGGGTTCTCAGAATTCCTTTTGCTTGTTCAGCTGAGCTTCGGTCTGCTTAGGAGACATTACAGGAAAAATGGGATGTGTCTGTCTCGGTCTCTCCCATCTGTCAGAGCAGCATAGATTCAGATCGGGGCAGGTGTACGCCTTCCGGAATTTATGCGTTGAATTGATTCGACATGCTTTGTATTCTTCGGTATTGTCTTGACCTTTCTGTCTGTGTTTTCCTTCTGTGCAGGATGAGCTGCCGGAGATCCGTGACGGTGCTGCCCGGGCAGCTGCCCCTCTGGTGACTCCCCACATGTCCCCCCTGCTGTCTCTTTCTGCCGCCACAATCGGATCAACACCTCTGTCTGAAGACGGAAAGGAACAGAGGAATGCCCCCGTCTCTCCCCCTTCTGGAGGGCACAGCAAAGGCGGTTCATTCCTCGAGCCCAGAGTCACAAGCAGGGCTCTGTTGTCCCTCACAGTCAACGCAGCACTCTCATCTGCAGCACCCGCAGTCGTGGTTGAAGAGACCCGAAAACTTGTCAGCGACATACTTTTGTCGGTGGCCCCGTCTCTGAAGGACGTGTGTGCAGAGCGTCTTGCAGTGGATATCAGGTTGTTGGAAGAGAAGGTAGATGGCGACACTCAGAAGGGAGAGGGAGGGTCAATTTCTCTGCGGCGTCTTTTTGATGCCGAACCTCCGAATGTTCTCAGTGACGATCTTGCACTTGCTCATACAGCCGTGAGCTTCCTGATTCTCGGTGAAGGTCCCGGGGAGACACCAGAGTTGAGGTTGGGGGGTGGAACTTCTTCAGAAATTTGGAGTCTCCTACAGAGCCCGTTGGATTCAATTCAACTCTGTAGGCGTCTGGAAGAGCTGAGAGTCGTATTAGAGAAGGTCCAGGGGGAGCATTTGCTTTTTGTGAGTCGCCTCTGTGTGTGTCCTTCCTTCAATGTCTTCATTCATCTGTTTATTTCTCCGTTCTTTCCACCACTGCCACCCGCCTGGAAGGAACCACTCTCGCTTCGCTTGCCTTCCTTGTCACTTGCTCTCAGTGTCTTCATCAAATCCCACAGGCATACATTGTTTCACTCAGTGGTTGGAAAACTGAAAAGGACAAGACAGCGCTTGTGGGAAAGCAGACAGAACTGAAGCAGTACAATTCTCTCTCACTCTGTTCCATCTCTTACGTCACCAACGAATCGATCGCGCTTTCTCTGCCCGGCTCTCTGTCTCTCTGTCCCCCCCCCCCCCC
>JAHBMJ010003752.1:65564-86617 GCA_018398765.1 Chromera velia | reverse complement strand
CCTCTCTCTGTCTCTCTCTCTCTCTTTCTCTCTTTCTCTCTCTCTGTGTGTGTGTGTGTGTGTGTGTGTGTGTCTCGCTCTCTGTCTCTGTAACTCTGTCGTTCTGTTTCCTCAGCCCCAAATTTTCTTTTTTTCCTGTTGTATGTCTGTGATGATACGTGACAATGTTTCAATCATGCGTGTACCCATTCTTTTGACGTGCAGGGTCTGACAGGAACTGAGACAAAGGTAAAGCGGGTGGCAGGGGGGGGTCCTTCCTCGTCTGTTGAAGGCAGGGGAGCGGGAGGGAGTGGGGGACAAGAGGAGGGAAGCGAGAGAAAACCCACAGAGACGTCCATGAATCTGGCAGACAGTCACGAGTTCTGTTTTGGGCCCATTTCGGGTCTGCTTCTTTGCGTATTCGCCTTTCTTTGCGGGGTTGCGAAGGGATTTCGAGGTGACTCTTTGAAAGACGAAGGGGGTCGGCGAGTAGCGTCAGCTGTGCGAAGGGCTCATGAAGGGTATTTGCGAAGTCGCGGGGTGGGGAGGGGAAGCGTGCACTTGGAGAGAATGCTGGGGGCGTTGGTATCCCTTGTCTTGCACATGTACGGGGAAGAGGGGAAGGACGCCGAAGCGGACAGAGGGGAGGGTTCGGGGTCGGGGAGAGAACAGAACTTGCTTCAACAGCTGCAGAAATGCTGTGAAGCTGTGTGCTTCTCGACTGTGCTGAGCTAGCGCTAAGAGCCTCCGTCTTGACTTCATTCCTTCACGATCGGTTGATCTGAGATGCAATCACTCAATCAGTCAGCCGATCGAAGGTGCTGCACTGTCCGTGCGATCGCATGTGCTTGCAGCACGCATTGCACGGAAGCATCGACGGGGGCTACGTTTTTTGAATGCACCACTCGATAGTACTCGATACAAGGGAAACAGTGGTCAATTCAATTCACATATATGCGTTGGTTCGTCGTAATTCGCGGTTAAAGCGATTGAGATAGATTAATTGAAACTTGACGAAATAAAATACATGCAGTACAATAACTCTGTCAATAAGGTCCAAAGTGATTCTTAGGTGAGGTCACTAGCTAGGTCACTAGCTGTGACTAGAGCTGTGAAAATCTATAAATAATGATTAAATTAGCTAATAATTAGCTGCCAATTGATGGGCTGGCCGAATAAACTTTAGAATAAATAAAAATTGTAAAATATTTTGCACTAAAATATAGTATTCAATATATATATGCAGTTAGACATGCAAAACAATCATATTAATTATCAGGATTGAATACTAGGTTGAATGTCTAGATTAGGCAAGGTTTAAGGAAAACGATACCAGAACCAACCTTAAAAGTATCTCCAAATCTACTTTCTTTCACGTCTTTCAAGAAAAAGAACGATCGGTCCTTTACGTACATCTTTTAAAAATGTGCAGACGGTCCTCATAATAATTGAAAATTCAAATTATTCAATAGATATGATTCCCGATTCTTGATTTCTTTCAAAACACAGATCTACCATACTCTCTCACTAGAAGATAAAACGGCAATGTTATGGCATTGAACACATTCAAAATGATTATTTAATGTCAGTCTTTTAAATGGTACTTAGGTTCAGGGAGGTTGCTTTTAAGTGGAAAACCCTGTACAAAAAACCTGTAGTATTAAATTTAAGACATATCAAATACTATTATATATTATTACCATCATTATCTAGACCATTATATTATTATACCATCGTTAATGATTCGCCATCAGCCTATTTCTAGGCTTCTAGCACTAGTTCTAGCGTTAAGCAGCAACGCACGAGGCAGTTTTGTTCTTATTTACCAGCATTAAATTCTTGAACGCTAGATGCCTATTATGGGCCAATAGCGATGGTGTATGATGCTGCTGATGATGATGATGAAATTCAAATAAATATGAATCGAATATATATGACTTTGAACATCAAATATCAACATAGTCTCTTATCATCCCTTTTCAAGTTGTCAAGGAGACATACTATAGCGGCCATACATTTGCTCATGCTTGAAGAAAAAAGTCGGATCTCAACCAGAGAGTTAAACAAAGGAAAAAGTTAAGTTAAGAAGAAAGTGACAACAAAGGCCTGAACGCACTGAGCGCCTTTCTTATTCACTTGTATGGGAGAGATTCTCCTTATGCCCACGCAACTTTGAGGTCTAAATACGTCGACATTGTCGCTCCTTTGAATTATTGAGGAACCATGCGTACGTGCATTCAAATGAAGGAATCAAAAAGCCCTCAATTCCCCAAAACAACCACACGCACCCTCCGTTAAGCCATTGACCCACAGCCCGACCAACAGGCAAGCAGCGCCTCTCCTACTTGACTGTTGTTTCACCACTTAATTGTCGGACAGGCGCGGAGACAGAATCTATAACTGAGGGAAATATGTGGCACACGTCCCACTGATGCATTGAACTGTTCCCACTCCTTTGCCTTCAAAAAGGGAAGGCCGACCTCCCCAACCTGCCACCGCACTGGTCACACCCATACCATACTGTCAGGCGCTTCGGAATCCCCTCCCCCGACGCACTCTTGCGGACGTCGACACCCTGCCAGTCTCTGCTGCGGCACTGCAGCATGAGCAACCCCAGTGGACGGGCAGACATGAGGCCCCACATGAGATGCAACTACAGGGACACGCACCCTCAGACGGAAGTAACGACTCAATGAGAAGAGTCGATCAAACGACGCCGGATGCAGCAAACCTTCCCCTCATCCTTGTATGCCTTCATTGTCCACAAGAAAAAAACCAAAGCCACTTCACTAAGAACACGCGGGCAATGCCATGCTACCCCTTCCCCTTCCCCTTCCCCGGTTCAATTTGGGTAAGACTCCGTGAGAGTAAGGGTGAGGGTGATGTAAGGATGCACGGAAGGCAAGTGAAGCGGTGAGTTAGTGTTGGGCGATTGGTTATTTCGGGAAGAGGAGCTATTAGAGGGTGAGTGCAGCGAGAAGTGTGGGGCCTCCTCTGCTGACTCTCGGTGTGCATGTGTCTGAGAGGTGCCCGTTCCTCCCCTCGACTCCCCCTTCTCCCTCCTTAAATTTCACTCACTTCCCTCTCCTACTCACAGAGGGGCTGGGGGGATGGGTTCTGTGTGTCCTTGTCTCACAGAGAGAGAAAGGCCGAAAAAGGAAGACAAAAAGGAAGAGAGGGTAAGATAGACAGACTCCTGACAAAACCCGAATTGTCGTGCCCCATTGAGCGAGAACACGGAGTCCGACAGTCCGACAACAGTTAAGAGAGAGACAGAATGAAGCAGAGAGACAAAGAGAGGCAGCTAGAGAGGGCAAGATAGACAGACTCCTGACAAAACCCGAATTGTCGTGCCCCATTGAGCGAGAACACGGACAGTCCGACAACAGTCAAGAGAGAGACAGAATGAAGCAGAGAGACAAAGAGAGGTAGCTAGAGAGGGCAAGATAGACAGACTCCTGACAAAACCTGAATTATCGTGCCCCACTGAACGAGAACACGGCCAGTCCGACAACAGTTAAGAGAGAGACAGAATGAAGTAGAGAGATAGATAAGTGGAAACAAAAAAGCCTTCAACAGGCAGACAATCACTGCGGACCAGTCTTCTCCCGTCATCCATCCGCCCCTCGGCTGGGGGAATGGGCCTCGAGGGGGAGAGTGTCTCAGGGGAGGGAAAACGGACGTTGTGTTTGGGGGATGGAGATCTGGCTCCTCCTGTGGACGTGGGGGATTTGAGGATTGTTTTTGGTTCGTCTCTGGGAGGGCTGCGCTTCCTTTGGGCCCTCCGAGGGTCGGGGTTGGAGGTTGAAGAGCGGACGAGGACGAAAAGTGAAGGGGGAGCGAAGTACGATGAGGGGCTCAGAGAGTACGTGAGATGAATGTGCAGTTGCGTATGTCCGTGTTGTTCTCCTGTCTAGATGAGTGCTCTCTCTGAGTCATTCCCACTTCTCAATGTCTCCAGTGGAGAACCAGGCAGAGAGGAAACGGATCGGATGAAGAAACAGTGTCACCTTCTCGTACGGACTCTTCTTTTTTTCTTTCCATCATCGCCACATGATGTAGAGCGCATCTCCCTTTTCCAGCACCTAGATCACGGTGCGAATATGCCCGACGAGACAGTTTCCCTGTAGCTTTCACAGACAGACCGACAGACAGACAGACAGACACCTGCGAAGAACCTCCCTCCGCAAACCTAACCGGACCTCGAGAGGCATCTCAAAGTCCCTTCCTAAATCCCAAACCCGACCCCCTTTTCCAATAGCCAAGATGGCACACGCAAGATGTATGCGGGTAATTTGAGGAGAAAAGAAGACAGAAACAAAGAGACTTTCATTCCTTTACCCGACAAGGACTAGTCGAGCAGGGCAGTCTCAAAAGACCAAGGGAAACAAAACAAGTACGTGTACGTGAGTGCATCTTGGGACGAGATCTCCCATGCTTCCCCCCCCTGTGTTTTCCTCCTTCCATGCTCCAACATATTTCCGACCGTTGCATGCATGGCGCAACGTAGACACAGAGGGAGAGAAAGGACGGGAAGAGAGCGATGCGGACTCAAAACAGATTTACGGGTCGATTTCTCCTTCATCTGCCTCCAGCTTGAGGGAGGAACGACATGATGCATTCCTTCCAGTCCTTCTCTCTCTCTCTCTCTCTCCACACCGGAGGGAGCCGGGAGGACTCCTGTGTGTGTGTGTGTGTGTGTGTGTGTGTTTGTTTGTCTATGGGACACTGCGCAATCCACAGTGAGAGATCAGACAAGCCAGAGGTTCAAAGGAGGGCAAAGTAGCGAGGATGTGAGAGGCGAGGCCGGTTTGCTCCTTTCTTTTCCCCCTTTCACAATGTCCGTGTCCGTTGTGCATTCCGCTGACACGCTTCTCTTCTCTTCTCTTCTCTTCGGTCAAGAACAAGAAAAATCAAAAAGCATCAATTCATTAAAGACGAAGCAAGTAGAAACATCAAAGAAGAGAGAGAATCCTCGGGCCCCCCTTACTCACCCTCTTCCGTGCCCTCCCCGCCCTCACACATGAAGTGAAGCTTCTTCTATGTGCTAAAGAGAACCCTTGAATTAATTTTACCTTCTCTTCTCCTATGCACCTCCCTCAATCAATCAATCAATCTGTCAGATACTCAGGAGGAGCCTGGAGGGAGAAGGAAGATGGAACGGGAGGGGACGCACCCAGACTCAGGCCTAGTTTAGGCAGTCTCTCCATGGCCTTCGCGTGGGACGACCGCTTCGGTGGGGTCATGTAGCCGTCGTCTGAGCTGGAGCTATCCTCCTCGTCGCTGACCCCCGTGTACTCGCCGCTGTTGCTGTCGCTCTCTCTCGTTCTTCCTGCTCTCCAGCAGCAGACGGGCAGAGGGTTCTGCAGAGGGAATCGGAAGGTCGTCTGTGTCGGTGGGGGCAGCTGCAGCAGACAGACACTTCGTGGTGGATCATGATGGGAGGAACCTGGGGGGGCACAGAGGGGGGAGTTGCGGAGGCGGCGGCGGTGTGTCCGGAGGGGGGGGAGGCGGGGGTTTGGGGTCCTCCGCGGGGAAGGGGAAGGCGCATCTTTGGGCCAGGCAGCGCCCCGGAAGACCGGTGCGACCCGCCAGAAACTGAAACCGAAAGTACCGGAGCAGCAGCAGCAGCAGCGGCGGCTGCTTGAGAAGCTTCCTTCGTCTTGGGTGAGCTGAGCTTGCGGGGGGCTTTTTCCTGATTGGCTGAGCTGATCTTCCCTGCTCCCGAGCCTGTTGTCTGCTCTTGGGACTGTTGATGACTTCTCTGTCTCTGTCTGGGTGGTGCTCTGCTCGTACGGACTCTTCTTTTTTTCTTTCCATCATCGCCACATGATTGGAATATCTGACTGCATACCGGGATAAGAGAGAGACTTTTCTTTCAAAAAAGGATGATGGATGGAGGCGGCGGAGGGAGGGAGGGAATTCATGGTCGAAGATCCACCCCATTCCTGGCAGGAGGTGACGCACCTTGCTGTTCCTCCCAATCTTCTGACTGAAATACGTAGACTTTTTCTGCATGTCCAGGGAGGGAGCTTTTCTGGTTGATGCTGTGTTTTTCATGCTGTACGGGTTGCTTGCATCAGCCCGCGGGAGAGAGAAAGAAAGTTTCCGAGCTGCCATCTGCTTAGCAATTTGCTGGTGGGGGACCCGTCACAAGAAAACGCCCGAGGGAAAAGAATAAAAAAAAAAGAAAAGAAAAGAAAGGGAATGTTATGAACCAAAACATGACATGAAGGGCAAGACATGACGACATGACATGAGTGCAGAAAGTGACGGCATACAATGACAAACCAGCTTTTCACTTTGCTTTCACAACTCTTTCATTTCCTTCTTCTTATAACGTTTCGCAACACCCACAGCAGCGAAGCACAGTCCTATATGCTCTCTCTCGCTCCTTTTGGTGAGCTCTCTCAAAAGCCCAGCGTCTGTTCTTTCTTCTTGAAAGAAAATGTATGGAAAGATCAAAGAAAGTCCCGCAGAGCCACGAACACTGATCCGCCTCAGGCAGTATTTTTCGTCCACTCACAGCTGAGAACAGGTATTCAAAATAGCGCATCTCCCTTTTCCAGCACCTAGATCACGGTGCGAATATGCCCGACGAGACAGTTTCCCTGTAGCTTTCACAGACAGACAGACCGACAGACAGACAGACACCTGCGAAGAACCTCCCTCCGCAAACCCAACCGGACCTCGAGAGGCATCTCAGAGTCCCTTCCTAAATCCCAAACCCGACCCCCTTTTCCAATAGCCAAGATGGCACATGCAAGATGTATGCAGGTAATTTGAGGAGAAAAGAAGACAGAAACAAAGAGACTTTCATTCCTTTACCCGACAAGGACTAGTCGAGCAGGGCAGTCTCAAAAGACCAAGGGAAACAAAACAAGTACGTGTACGTGAGTGCATCTTGGGACGAGATCTCCCATGCTTCCCCCCCCTGTGTTTTCCTCCTTCCATGCTCCAACATATTTCCGACCGTTGCATGCATGGCGCAATGTAGACACAGAGGGAGAGAAAGGACGGGAAGAGAGCGATGCGGATTCAAAACAGATTTACGGGTCGATTTCTCCTTCATCTGCCTCCAGCTTGAGGGAGGAACGACATGATGCATTCCTTCCCGTCCTTCTCTCTCTCTCTCTCTCTCTCTCCACACCGGAGGGAGCCGGGAGGACTCCTGAGTGTGTGTGTGTGTGTGTGTGTGTGTGTGTATGTTTGTCTATGGGACACTGCCGCAATCCACAGTGAGAGATCAGACAAGCCAGAGGTTCAAAGGAGGGCAAAGTAGCGAGGATGTGAGAGGCGAGGCCGGTCTGCTCCTTTCTTTTCCCCCTTTCACAATGTCCGTGTCCGTTGTGCATTCCGCTGACACGCTTCTCTTCTCTTCTCTTCTCTTCGGTCAAGAACAAGAAAAATCAAAAAGCATCAATTCATCAAAGACGAAGCAAGCAGAAACATCAAAGAAGAGAGAGAATCCTCGGGCCCCCCTTACTCACCCTCTCCCTTGCCCCCCCGTCGCACTTTTCATGCAGAGAGAGACAGGTCACGGTGATAGGGAAAAGAATTTTTTCCCCTTCAATCGCAGTGCGCATCCAGAAGGACGAGGGCATGCTCGCCTCTCCACAGAGCTGCTTATGCTGCTGCTGAGCTTTGCTTTCTGTGGATCGGGACGTTCGACTCTCTCCCTGCGATCCAATTCTCCTCTCACCACCCAATTGTGGACGTTTCGCAGGGCCTCGTGGCCCTGTCGAAATCTCTCCGGCATCTTTTGGACACCCGGATCCCTGCTAGACAGACGAGACAGAAATTCATCCACAAAGTGGACGCAATTTCTCTCATACACGTCGTACGACTCCGTGTGATAGCCTTCGTCGTACAACGTGTCGAGAATGTCCACGATCTCTCGTGGAGAGAGAGATGTCGCCCCCGCCTCTACTTCCAAGACGACCTTACCGTACTCTGCACTGCTCCGTACAGGGATGCACGTGATCCCCCCCGAGGAAACCAAGCCCTCCGGTCTCCCTCTCGCCCCAAACTGCCACTCTACTCCGTCGATTTCGACAGAGAGATGGTATACCCCCCCCGCATTGCTGTTGCATGCCCTCAACGCACTGTTCAACAATCCTGCGATGCTGTGGACGTTGTAGACGAGGATGCGAACGGGGCGGGGGAGAGAGGAGGCAGGGGTGGAGACGGAAGAGGCTGAGGATGCAAGATCGACTAAGTTTTCCATCGGCGTATTCTGTACAAGGGAGGAGAGGTCCTGCTGATAGAGGCGTGACTTTCCCCCCCCCTCTTGGGACGAGGTCCTGCCTCCCTCCTTCTGAGCTTGGGGGGACTGGCCATCACATTCCATCTCCTTGTGTGCGTTCGCAAAGGAAGCAGAGACGGAGGACGGGAGTTTGGAGACAACCGACCCCACACTTGAGAAGAACCGGCAGGTAGACTGATAAACAGAGGAAGAGGCAGGGTGGGCGTCTGATGAGATTTGAGAGGGGGAAAAGACGGCAGGCGGGTTGGCAGTTTTGCTGTTGCTGCTGCTGCCGCTGCTGTTTTGCAGTTGGTTCCTCCTATCAGCAGTCTCAACATTGGTGCTCTCACCCTTCCCTGTGCCCTCCCCCTTGCCGTTGTTCTGCTTCTGAAGTACCTGTGAGGGACTGTCTGATTTGGATGCTGGCTGAGCACCCACAGACGCCGCGGCTGAAGCCCCGCCGCCAATTATGCTGACTTGACTGGAGACAAAGACAGAGAAGTCGGAAAACCTGGCGGCGACTGTGGAAAGAACCCGGCGGGCACGTGCCGACACAGTTGAGGATTCTTGCTTCTGTGCAGGTGCCGGCGGTGCGTGTGTAAGAGGATCGGAGACGAGAATGGACGGGGCGGGGGCGGACACGCCTGCAGCCTTCTCTGCTGCTCTGCATCTTTTGGTGTTGTTGGACGGCCGTGTGGGGGTTTCTCCCTGCCTCGTCTCTGTCTTCGGTCCTTCTTTCTCATGGGGGTCTGCTGCCGTCTCCTGCTCGGCGGCTGCTTGGCAGACCTTCAGGTGGGCCTCGACTTCTGAGAGCCTCACTCTTTGACCGCAGTGGAAGCACCCCACGCATTCGCAGTCGGTGGGACGCGGGGAGGAGGGGTCCTCGGGACGGGAGCGGGGAGGGGAGTCGGTGACGGAGAGACGAGGAATGGCAGGAGATGGTTTAATTCTTCCGCCCTTTCCCTTTCCCTTTCGGGACTGCAGAGCAGACTTCGGCTAGGGCCTCTCCCTCGAAGGCAAGTCGGACTCCACCCCGACTCAGTGGCAACGGTGGAGGGCGTGGGTCTCAAAGTGTGAGGGGGCGCAAAAGAAAAGAGAAGGGTGGGGGATTCCAGTTGTCGTCTGTCCTTCCGACACTGGGGGGTGGACCCTTCCCCCCGCTCCCGCACTGCAGCAGGGGTGGCAGGGGAAGCCTTCGGGGGGGACGGCAGTGGCTGCAGTTCACTTTGCCCTTCGTCCTCTAGTACATCTGGCACGTCGGTCGTGTCACCCTCATTTTCCACCTGCATGTTCGCACGGATGGATGGAAAAGACAGAGAGGAGGGTTGGTCGGGGAAACGATTGGATGAACGACATTTCCCGTACGAAGGGAAGAAGATGAGTGTGGTAAAAGTCAACACGCAAAGTGAAAAAAAGAGACGTGAACACACACAGACACGCAGAGCCAAGAAGAGAAAAGTGCGGCTGCACAAACACACACGCATACACACCGACAGACTATATGTTTCTTCTTCTCGAGACAGATAGACAGACAGACTGACTGGCTTGCAGTTGATCCCCGACGTCTCCGGAGTTCTTCGTCCCTTCTCTCCTTCCTTACTTGTGTCTGCAAATAACAAGACAGAGAGGGGGGGGAAGGGAGAGAGAGTGAGAGTCTGAGAGAGCAGAACGATCGAATAGAAGCAACAACAGAACAGATAACAACGCAACAACAGTCCAGCCTAAACTCTTCTTTCATGACATCAACCAGGCGACTCTTTCATGCAATCGCTTCATGTTGGACGTGCAGACGGAAGGACCAAAAGAAATCCCTCCCCGCCCCTTTTTAGATAACTCCTGTCTGACCCTTTCATCAAACCGCATGCACCGCTGAGCCCAATCCAAAAACCAGATCGAAAAGAGCAAGCCAGCAACTGACCAGATAATGAGGCCCTTTCGGTTCCTGCCTCTTGCAATTGCACAGACTCTGCATTGGCCTCCCGGTTCTCCCCCGCACAGAGGCGGACCCTGCCTCCAAGAACCTCCGGCGCTTGCACCATCTGCAAGTTGGCGTGAACAAGGTCTTGCTGTTGCTCATTACAATGCGGCGGTGGAAGAGGCTGTGCTTGTGCCGGTTCCGGATAGAAGAAGGTACTCTGAGCTTGCGGGTATGGAACCCCAGGAGGCGGCGGCGGAAGCGGGAGAAAAAATCCGTGGCCTTCCATCTTTGAAACAACACTTGATCGATCGAGTCGGACACACCAACAGCTAATGTCTGACTGAATCCATCGCGAATCCGAAAATGGAAACTCTTCTTGGGCGGCTTGAGGGGAATTCCACAGCATCTAACGAGAAGTTGGTTCACCTGATCACGCTGATCTGACATGACAGCCCTCGGATGTTGTCACACGTTATTGCGATGAAGCTAGTCTCTTTAAGGCGTGGAATGCATGGCGATCATGGATCTCAATCTTGCCTTAATTGGCCCTATATATAGCTTTGCTCCTTCGAGCCGTCAGGCGATGTCAGGCGGGGTGCGCCCTAAAGCCCCCGCGTCTCTGTATTGGTGAATTAATTAATTAATTTTTCACTTCGCCACATGCATCGCATCCTCTCCCGTCTCACTGCCTCAATGCCACCGTTTAATTGCATTGCTTCCTTTCTCCTCGTACTCCTCACTGCCTCACATCGTTTGCATTGCTTCTTTTCTCTCCGTCTCACTGGCTCACATCGTTTGCATTGCTTCTTTTCTCTCCGTCTCACTGGCTCACATCGTTTGCATTCAATTTGCTTGAATGCCAAACGTCCAGTCTCCTTTCCTCTCTGCGTCAGATCGACTGGAATACACCCACTGGCAGTCTCCCTTTCTTTCTGCATGCATGCGTCAGATCGAATGCAAGGCACCCATGTAGTCTCCCTTTCTTTCTGCGTCAGATCGACTGCAATACACCCACTGGCAGTCTCCCTTTCTTTCTGCATGCATGCGTCAGATCGAATGCAAGGCACCCATGTAGTCTCCCTTTCTTTCTGCGTCAGATCGACTGCAATACACCCACTGGCAGTCTCCCTTTCTTTCTGCATGCATGCGTCAGATCGAATGCAAGGCACCCATGTAGTCTCCCTTTCTTTCTGCGTCAGATCGACTGCAATACACCCACTGGCAGTCTCCCTTTCTTTCTGCATGCATGCGTCAGATCGAATGCAAGGCACCCATATAGTCTCCCTTTCTTTCTGCGTCAGATCGGCTGCAATACACCCACTGGCAGTCTCCCTTTCTTTCTGCATGCATGCGTCAGATCGAATGCAAGGCACCCATGTAGTCTCCCTTTCTTTCTGCGTCAGATCGAATGCAGTGTATCCATGCAGCCTCCACTACACTGCAGACGGTTGGTCAAAGGGATGAGCGAGGATTGGACAAACTTAGTATTCGTTCGAAGCTCTCTTTTGTTGTTTCAGCATTTCAGAATACATGGTGGTGAATGTTCGTTTGAGGGCTTGTGTGCAATGGTTCGCCGCTCTTTGCTTTTCAAATTTTGTAGGACGCTCGCTGAATGTGATTCCATTCAGCTTTTCCTTGGTACAATACTTGCAGGTAAAATGCGCGTCAGGGAGCACGTAGAGGCCTTCAAATGGGGCAAGACCTATCTACAAACATCTTCAAGGGGCTACGGCTTCTCTAGGCAAACTGATACTGCGGGACAGAGATCACATCCAATCCACGGAATCCCTTCTGCCTTGCTGCTTGCGACAGGTGCCTCCTCTACGCCTTGGGTGTACCAGGTTGGACAGATGCCCCCCCCTTACTCCGCATCGAGATTCTCTCCAGCTGCATTGCAGCCTCCCATGGGGGAGACGGGGCCGATTCGACAGCCCTGTCCCAGTGGACGACAAGCTGAGCTGAGCCACGCCCTCCCAAGTCGCGAGTTTCTTCGGACGCTGAATGGTAGGAGGGGAAACGACGGGAGGCCTAGGGCGGGAACCTTGCGGTGTTTCTTTCTTGAGGCAAGACTTGATTTCGTTGCAGAATCTGCGAGCTTCGGCAGCGCAGGTTCTTGGTCTATTGGTAGTTGGTGTATCCTGCTCGATCATCTCTGGTAGTTGGTGTTTTCTTTACTGCCGGTGGCCTCTGTGAGTGAGTGAGCGCATTGAACTTTGCTTCGCGAATCAAACTCTGTTCTCTCTTTCAAATTGTTTGGATTCGAGGGCTCTAGTTGGAGGCTTCGAAGTGCTGGTACTCCCCGCATGTCGTAGGTACCATGTGGCTAGGTATTTGATCGGCGGGAACCCAAGAGGGGGCTCGGGGGAGGGAATAGACTACACTTAAAAGCAAACCACCTGCTTATGAATGATAACTTTGCACTCAATCCATATATCGGGATTCCGCGTGTGCCTGTATGCGTGCACGTATATGCGCGTCGATCTGCATGTGCCTCGATCTCTGTGGGTATGTGCTTGCATCCTAGTTTGCGTCTCTCTCCATCTGTCTGTTTCTCTCTCCATCTGTCTGTTTCTCTCTCTCTCTCTCTCTCTCTGTGTGTGTGTGTGTGTGTGTGTATGTGTGTATGTGTGTGTGTGTGTGTACATTCATTTCCGCTACTTGCCAAAACATTTCCGTCAGTCACCCATAGTCACCTAAGTTACCAGCAGTTTTGCTAGACGTGATCTCTATATATATTATTATTATTATAAATTTCATATTATATTTTCAATTATAAAACCGTAACAAAAAAAGTCATAATCTGTAATTTCCTCACATACCCCCATCGTAACCCTTATGCGGACGGTGTATTTAATGATATGATTAAAATTATAATTGAACACTACCCTAGCTAGAGCCTAGGCTAGAATGTGCATGGTTAGATAACTAATATGAATTGTGTGATAATGCAATGCTTGTATGATGATGATGATGATGATTAAGGGTTAAATCCTAGATTTAGTGACGCCAAATCCCAAGCCACTAGCAAGGCTTTGAGGACAACCCAGAGCACACATTTATATGGGGTGGGGGATGAGGAAGCCTGCATGCCAATCGGATTGATTCGCCTCAACTTGCCTTATCAACAGAATGGACCTTCTTGAGACAGTCAGCTAGCGCTTTAGAGCCGCTTCTAAGCAGGATTGTGCACAACAGTAACACCATATCCTTCATTTTCTTCTCATTATCAGAAGTGCCCCTCCCGGTTACACCTGCAACGCGTTGTGCAATCTGTATTCTAAGACTTATATCAATGGGCGCTTTCTGCTTCGCAATTTTGTACAGTTCTTTCAGCCTATTCCGTTCCCTTTCTATGTCCTTACACTCCGTCAGGACATGAACCTCATCTTTGATCACACATGAGGGGGACAAACATTTATCGCACAGCCGTTCTGGTTGGGTTCTATCTATATCCCCCCCTGTAAGAGCTCTGAAAAGCGTACAGAAGCTTGCAGAGGACTGCAACAGACTCTTTGGCAGAGGTTCAACACTGCACTCTATCATTTCACTTCTCGGACGCCATTTCCTTTCATACAGAAGGTGCATGGCCAAACGCTGTCTGGTCGGATTCTTTGACTGGAAAGGGGAGAGATTCGCAAGGCGGGGGAAAATTCTGTCTCTGTCTCTAACATTTCTAGTTTCTTCTTTCAACCAGTCAAACAGCCAGGCACCCTCTATGATCCTTTTTGCCGCCCTTTTCCTTCTGCCTTTGCCCTTCCTTTTAAACTTATCCCCCACTATGCTTGGCAATGGAGGCTATAAAAGGGAGTAATCTAATCGAACGGCCAGCCATTTTACTATCTTAACGAAGGGTTCGCACGAGCCAGCCAAGCACTCATTCCACACTGCCCGGGGTAGAGCACGGTCGATCGATTTGATGCATTGAATGAAGCCCCCACTCAACTTACCAAGTAGAGAACTGAATGGCTCGAGAGAGAGAGAGAGAAGGGAAGGCGAAACAAAGGAGTGATAAGAGAGACCAAAACAACATCGAACAAAACGTAACTGTAATGCATCAAGGCAGGCAACATCTGTCTTTCTCAGCGGGATCGTTTCCAGTCCATACAGTATGACTGGCAGCTAGAGGGCCTTCAAAGTTGAATAAAGTAATTTTAGAAAAGGGAGAAACAAAGCCCAGAGAAGAGAGAGTACCAAACACAGCCCCCAGTGCCTTCTCTGCCGCCTCAATGTGGGCTTCGACTGTCTTGCTAAGGTCCCCACCCTCAAAAACCCAGTTGCCCAAATACTTATATTTACTCACCGCTTCCACTGGTCTGCCTTCATAAAGAAAAGGGGTCCGGGGCACTGAGTCGGGGTGGGGGGAGGAGAGACGCATAACTTTTGTCTTTTTTAAATTCACCTTCAGGCCGTGTTCCTTACAATAGTCCTTGAGGCAAGACAGACGTTTTTGCAAGTCTGAAGCACTGTGAGCAAACAGAACAAGGTCGTCAGCATATCCGATGCTTTCGATTAAAACGTCAGACAGTCTGACAGGAGTCTCTCTATCAGTACCCTTAGCCAAGTTTTGATTCTTATTTTCATTATCGGAGCTGACAGACTTATGTAGATTGTTAATGAAAAGAAGAAAGAGGAGAGGAGAGAGAGGATCGCCTTGTTTACTCCCCCGCCTTCTGGAAAGCATTCTGTTGCCCCATCCACCCAAGCCTTCACCTGACTATACATCGAATGAATTATCCAAACATCAGCTTGGCCTAGGTGTAGGATATTAAAAACAATAATCAAAAATAATAATCAAAACAAAAAAAAATGACGATATGATTTAAATACAAAAAATGTACAATTTGACCTATAGGTTACTACTAGGACCTTCCGGTCATCTAAAAACGTCTTCAAAAATTCAAATTTATTATTTTAGGACTTTTAAAAGCAATTTTATCGATTTTTATGGAGATAAATTTTGAAGTTAGTCTGTACACGATAGGCTGACTTACACAATTTTTGCATTTCCCTCTTCAAGAATTTTAATAACTCTAATTGGCACCTCTGCCCATCCACCAACCCACCCTTGATTCCCCACTGGCATCTTCATTTTTACCTTTCACATTTTTTGGAACTCTGAAACCTTCGCGACCCTGAAAATATTTCCAAAGCGCGTCCTGTCATTGTCTTCGATCATAAGACTAAAGGTCGCAGTCTCTGTGTTTCGCTCAAACATAGGTGCGCGTAAGTACTGTGCTATCCAGTCTTTGTACTTGGGATCATGGGCAACAGGACCAGTGAACCGCCTTCCTGAAGCACTGAACACTGCCTGTACCTGCGCCAATTCATAATACTCTACCTCTTCCTTGCTTCTTTTCAACTTGTGTATCGTGTGCAGCCACACCTACCCCTTTTCCTTGATGATGTTGCCAGCATCATCTGCTGCACGCTTGCCCTTTGCCTGTTCGCGGTCCAAACAAAGCCCTTTGGCCTCAAGAGCATCAACAATAGGATTTTTTTTCTCAAGCGCTGTCATTTCTTCTTTTAACACAGCAGTGATCGGTCGAAGCTTGCTACTGCTGTCTTCAATCAAGATTCGGAAAAACTTGTCTCGAAAAATGTGGCAGCCGTCAGGGCTGACAGTGTGACTCACCTCAGATGAGTCAAAGCCTTACGCCGTGTCCAGCTCTGCATTCAGTTCCTCGTCTTTGCCCCTGTTTTGCCAGAAAGTGTACAATCTCTTAAAGTCTGCACACGCAGTATCAACGTTTGAGACGCCTGGCTTTGTCACTCCTCCCTCTTCTTTTTCCTCCTCTATAGTTTCCTTTACCAACTCAGAAGCCAACACGTCTGATTCTGTCTTGTCTGGCAATTTCAACATTTCCAACCAATCAACCTTCTCTGCAACAAGTCGAATTCGCTCAGACAGTGTATCTTTTTCCGAATAGAGTTTGCAACGCTGACCTGGCTTGCTTGAGCCCCTAAGATGCAGAGCAATGTAAGGTCTCGTTGCAAAAACAAATTCTGGAGAAGCCCTCTGGAGGATTCGTCCAGCAATTTGTGCAGCCGAATTTATGGCTTCCTTGATGGCTTCCTTGATCGATGGAAAAGAGAAATTCAGTTTCGTCTGTGTTTGTCATGGTGACACGAAGGGAAAACAGGTAACCCCAAACCACTTTACAAAGGAAAAGGACAAGTCATGGAGCATGCATGTATGGTTTGTCCATTGCAAAAGAGAGCATCCTAAGATCAAAACCACAGACAGAAGTCAAAAGAAGGGGCGGGGTCGGCCTCAATCTGCTGCAACGCAGGCAGCCAAAAAGAGGAAAATGGAAGAAGAAGAGAAAAAAAAGAAAGAGGAAGCAGCAAAAGTGAGTGCAGAGAGAGAAAGTGAGAAACAAAAAGACACCGATTCAGAAGTGAAGAGGGGGCAGAAGAAACAGACAACGATGTTCACCTTTTTTGGCCCTGGACTCTCTGAAAAGAAGACGGATAGTTTCGCTCCATAGGGGGCACTTTGACTCGGAAGAGAAGGGGCCGCAGGAGGGGATGAGACTCAGTTAGTTGACGGAGTTGAGTTGTCCCTCCCCAAGTGGATCGACTACGCGCTTCAGCTGCAGAATGGGGAAGAGGGCGATTGCGCTCTTTCCTCTCTCCCTCTGACAACCCCTGTTACGAAAGTGCTGGGGGACGGAAGATGTCTGTATCATTGCTTCTCCCATAAATTTGGAGGGACGTGCGAGTCTCACCTTTCCGGGATCACCAATTTTATTCAAACAGTGGGGAGTGCTGAGACCCTTGTGTTTGGCACACCGATCGGGGGGGAGGAAGGTTGGATTACGCTCTGTTGTGCTGACGAAGTCAAGAGACTCGGCCTTCTGTCCGACGAGGGCCTGTCCAGCAGATGGAGTCTTGACATAGATAAATATGCCCGTGCTCTGGAAGGTCACCTCATTGAAGGGCATGTATGGGGTGGGTATGTAGAAATGATTTGCTTCTCATTCATGAAGGACGTGCGGATTCACGTCTTTGGAAAAGAAACTGATATGTACAGAAGACTGTGTGTCCTAGGTAAAAAGGAGATGAAGAAAGAAATTTTTTTGTTTTGGCAGCAGAAAGTGGAAGGGGATCACTACGATGTGCTAGAGCCTCATTCTGTTCTCCAAGCCTAAAAGCTGTGATTGAGGTCATTATCTTTGCTCTCAATGTATCTCAATGAAAACAATTGTAAATAAAGTGTTTCGTAGATTTTTATAAAAAAGATCAAAGCAGTTAGAACTTACATCTTGACTAGTGTTTTGAAATGACTTGACCTAGGTCTTGATCGTTTAATTCAAAACTAGTTTCAAAAATAAAAAAAATCAAAATCAAATATTAAAAAAAAAAACTAGAAAAAATGACGTTATGTTTTATTATTTGATTTTGATGTCCTACGCCTAGGGCTTGGCTTACTCCTTCCTCCCTGAGCCTCTCTAACATTTTGACCTGAGGAACTGTATCAAACGCTTTGCTGAAATCAACAAACGCGGCAATCAGAGGGCTCTTCTTCTTTTTTGAGCTGAGAATTAACAAAGACAGAGCAGCGAAGGCCTCCCTTGTCCCTACCCCCTGTCTGAAACCGAGCTGCCTTTCGTCAATTTTCACCTCTTTCCTGATCTTTGAGTCCATCAATAAAGCAAAAATCTTACCCAGAAGCCCCACAATGTGGATCGGGCGCCATTCATTACAGTCGAGACTCGGCGGGCCCTTAGAGACGGGAGCAATGCGCAATACATTCCAGCATTCAGGCCAAAAAGAAAAAAGGTGAAACAAATTGAAAAAGATAAAGAACAGCAAGCGGGAGAGAGAAAGGGGGGTATATGTAGGGTGTACCTTTTAATTCTAGGTTTAGTTATTAAGCCAGTTATTGTTACTTATCAAGTTATCAAGTAATTTTTCCTTTAAAATCTAGCTTAAAATAAGAAGTAATCAGAAGTAACCAGTCATAACCAACAAACTGCAACTAGAACTGCAAGGATATAGTTCGATTTAAACTGTTATTCGTGTATATAGTAGATGACAGTACTAGATGTATAAACTGTGTGTAAAACCGATGACGTTTTCATGCTCGCTGCTGTTTACTCCCGTCACTGTACACTGGCAAGTTGTTTACCAGTATCCACCAGAATTCCCTGTCATCCGGTGGATGATTCCCTAGATGACTCCATCATGTTCACCTCGGTTCATCATGAAAAACGAGAGCTGGGCGCATTGTCTCATGTCCCGTAAACAAGGTGGGCCGCTTTTCTCCCCAGTTTTCTCCATGCTGCCACGTCACGCCCTAGCGTCACGCCAGCCGGCACGCACCCTTAGAATCCTGAACGCAGAGGTAGAAGATGGAGAAGAAAGCAGAGGCATGAGAGATTCAGAAACAAAGACGAAAGGATACACGAAGGACAACTGAAAGAGAGGGTCACACTGCATTGAGATCGGCCGCACAAACACCAAGACTCAGACGTGGGAAAGCGGGCACAAAGCTCATTAAACACCAAGCACAACAAATAAATCTGAGAAGGAAAACACACAGGACACCGGCCAGCAAAGGAAAACCTGATAAGGAAAAAACACGGGAGATCAGCGAAGGAGAGAAGCAAGAGACAAGAAGAATGACGACCAAAAGAAAACGCAAAAAAAGAAATCTCATGCGGACCTTCAGCCGAGCCTTCAGCAGCCTCCTCTCAGGCGGAGCACAAGGTGAAGAGTGGACTCCTTCTGGATGTTGTAGTCGGACAGCGTACGCCCGTCCTCGAGCTGCTTGCCTGCGAAGATGAGGCGCTGCTGATCAGGAGGGATTCCCTCCTTGTCCTGAATCTTCGCCTTCACATTTTCGATGGAGTCGGAAGGCTCGACGTCAAGGGTGATGGTCTTGCCGGTCAGAGTCTTGACGAAGATCTGCATTCCACCTCTCAGGCGGAGCACAAGGTGAAGAGTGGACTCCTTCTGGATGTTGTAGTCGGACAGCGTACGCCCGTCCTCGAGCTGCTTGCCTGCGAAGATGAGGCGCTGCTGATCAGGAGGGATTCCCTCCTTGTCCTGAATCTTCGCCTTCACATTTTCGATGGAGTCGGAAGGCTCGACGTCAAGGGTGATGGTCTTGCCGGTCAGAGTCTTGACGAAGATCTGCATTCCACCTCTCAGGCGGAGCACAAGGTGAAGAGTGGACTCCTTCTGGATGTTGTAGTCGGACAGCGTACGCCCGTCCTCGAGCTGCTTGCCTGCGAAGATGAGGCGCTGCTGATCAGGAGGGATTCCCTCCTTGTCCTGAATCTTCGCCTTCACATTTTCGATGGAGTCGGAAGGCTCGACGTCAAGGGTGATGGTCTTGCCGGTCAGAGTCTTGACGAAGATCTGCATTCCACCTCTCAGGCGGAGCACAAGGTGAAGAGTGGACTCCTTCTGGATGTTGTAGTCGGACAGCGTACGCCCGTCCTCGAGCTGCTTGCCTGCGAAGATGAGGCGCTGCTGATCAGGAGGGATTCCCTCCTTGTCCTGAATCTTCGCCTTCACATTTTCGATGGAGTCGGAAGGCTCGACGTCAAGGGTGATGGTCTTGCCGGTCAGAGTCTTGACGAAGATCTGCATTCCACCTCTCAGGCGGAGCACAAGGTGAAGAGTGGACTCCTTCTGGATGTTGTAGTCGGACAGCGTACGCCCGTCCTCGAGCTGCTTGCCTGCGAAGATGAGGCGCTGCTGATCAGGAGGGATTCCCTCCTTGTCCTGAATCTTCGCCTTCACATTTTCGATGGAGTCGGAAGGCTCGACGTCAAGGGTGATGGTCTTGCCGGTCAGAGTCTTGACGAAGATCTGCATTCCACCTCTCAGGCGGAGCACAAGGTGAAGAGTGGACTCCTTCTGGATGTTGTGTCGGACAGCGTACGCCCATCCTCGAGCTGCTTGCCTGCGAAGATGAGGCGCTGCTGATCAGGAGGGATTCCCTCCTTGTCCTGAATCTTCGCCTTCACATTTTCGATGGAGTCGGAAGGCTCGACATCAAGAGTGATAGTCTTGCCGGTCAGAGTTTTCACGAAAATCTGCATATTGCAGTGTTCTTTTTGGAAGCGATACAATTCAGAGAAAGTTGCTTTGATCAAGCGGAAAAAGAAGCACAGGAGGCAATCACACCAGTTAGAAAGATGGTGAAAAGGCAGAAACCACTTTGCAGTGTTGTGTCGTTGGAGTTAACTGCGGAGTAGTGAGGAGAGTTGGAGCCGAACTGAAGGACTGCAAAGGACTGCAGAAAGAAAATGAGAAGAAGCAATGAGACCGAAATTAATATGAAGTGGGTGCGGGTTTGCATGGCAGTGTTTTGGCCGCGGCGCGCATGCAGTCCGGCGGGCCGCGCGCGCGGTCACGCGACCCGGCCCGCCGCGGGCCCTGCATCTGACGCAAGCAAGCTTGCGAACGGCCCCGGAAAGCAAGAATCTGACGCAAGCAAGCTTGCGAACGGCCCCGGAAAGCAAGAAAAATGAGAACTTCACGATTGACGCACGCCGACCCCCCCCCCCGCAGGAAAAACCGCAGAACCCCCCCTCCCCCAGGAAAAAAGCCCGGGGGTAAGTGGAAATCTGAAACCCATCTGATGCACGCATAGCCCAAATTCAGCCTTTCGGGGCCGGGTTTTTGCCGAAAGACAGCGTACACGTAGGCTGGGGTATTTCTGTTTTCTAAGTGCCCCCCGCTTCGCTTTCCGGGGCTATGCATGCTTTTCTAGACCATTTGGGACGGGATCTTTCCGGGGCCTTTTTTTGGCGAAAGACACTGTGCATTCATGGGCTGGGGTATTTTTATTTTGTAAGTGCCCCCCGCTTCGCTTTCCAGGGCTAAAATGAGAACTTTACGATTGACCCACGCCGGCTAGCCGACCGCGGGTGGTCGCACTGATCCCCCCCCCCC
>JAHBMJ010003752.1:12189-49149 GCA_018398765.1 Chromera velia | reverse complement strand
CCCCCCCCGCCTCTATATGAATGAATTGCAGAGTGAAGGCCCACTACACGGGATGGCTGAAGGGCTTCAACGACGGCCCTGCCTTTGACTCCAGTCGCACCAAGGGAAGGTTTTTTGAGTTCCAGGCCGGAGTCGGTCAGGTCATTCCAGGATGGGATGAGATGATTTGTGACATGACCAAGGGTGAGGCAAGGAACATCATTTTGCCCCCCAACATGGCATACGGCAGCAGGGGTGCTGGGGGCGTGATCCCACCCAACGCGACCCTTTACTTCGAGATGGAGCTGGTTGACTTTTGAGAAGTTGTTTTCTCTTTTCCCCCTGCGTCGAAATGCAGGAGGTGGGAGGATACACAGCAAGACAGAGAGAGAAAAGGACAGAATTGGGTCTCAAAAAAGTACAGTGGCTTCACTCACGCACCCACCCACTCACCCAGAGGATTTCACAGAATCAGACCAGCAATGCCATTGTGCTAAAGACCGGATAGAATTCATACAAACTCACTCGGAAAGGGAATAGACGCAACCTTCTTTTTTGTTCTCCCCACAGACCTCAAGTAAATCGAGGACTGACAAACGGAAGGGGCTCGCAAAAGACGTGTTGCTAGCTATCCCTTCGTCAAACAACGTGCTTTGTCCTGCGTTGTTTTTCTGCTCCGGGCACTCTCTATTCAAGCAGCTGAAAAGTCTTGTGGGAGCAAAAGGGGGAGTGGAGTCGTGGGCATGCAGGAGGATCTAGCTGGTTGAGTGACTGACAAACTAACTGTCTGTCCTTTTTCCAAGTCGCTGAGTGGGAACAGCCCTCGTTGAAGAAACCCAACGATGGCAAGGAGTCACGGTGATGCAAACATTCAGTCACGAAACGTTGAAATGCCGTCAAGAGAGATGAAGCGTCTTTGTTCCTGCATCATCATGATGCGAAAGTTCCCGCTTTCCCCTCCTTTTCTTGGAAGCCCTGTCTCTCCCTCTTCCTGTTGGCGATTTTTCTCCCCACCCCCCACCCCCCTGCCCGACCCAACCCCCGCCTCTCTTATGTATGTGTGGTCGGTTGATCCCTCCCTTTCTGTTTGTCTGCGTTGCGTCCTTGCCTCCTTCCTTCCTTCCTTCCTTCCTTCCTTCTTTCCTTCTTTCCTTCTTTCCTTCCTTGCTTCCTTCCTTCATTCATTCATTCCTTCTTTCGTTCCTTGCTTCCTTCCTTCCTTCCTTCCTTCCTTCTTTCCTTGCTTGTTTGCTTGCTTCCTTCCTTCCTTCCTTGCTTCCTTCATTCCTTCCTTCTTTCCTTGCTTCCTTCCTTCCTTCCTTCTTTCCTTGCTTGCTTCCTTCCTTCAATCCTTCCTTCCTTCCTTCTTTCCTTGCTTCCTTCCCTCCTTCATTCATTCATTCATTCTTTCATTGCTTGCTTCCTTTCTTCCTCTTCTGTCTTTTTCTTTCGCTCCTTCTTTTCTTCCTTCTTTTTTTTCTGTCTTTTTTCCTCTCTTCTTCTTTCTTTTCTTGCGGTTTTTCTTTCTTTCTATTTCGATTTCTCTTTCGATTTCTTTCCAATTCCTCGATCCTTTTTCTTCATTTCTTTCTTTCTTTCTTTCTTTCTTTCTTTTCTTTCTTTCTTTCTTGCTTTCTTGCTTGCTTGCTTTCTTTCTTTCTTTCCTTCCTTCTTTCTATTTCTTTCTTTCTCTAGTTCTTTCTTTAAGTTTCTTAATTTCGTTCTTTCTTATTTAAGTTTTTTTTTTTCGTTTACTTTCGTTGAATCTCTGCAGTAGACCACACATAATTGAAGTTACATATAGCACGTAAACTAGTAATGAAACGACATAAATTATTACATATTAGTAAATGTGAACATCAACTAACACTTTAGTATTTAGGTTGTCAAATGTTGCTAAGTGAGGGTCTATCTGCCTTGCGTCTTGCATGTGACTTGCCGAACGCTAGATGCCCATTATGGGCCAATAGTGATGGCATATGATGATGATAACATCATGATGTTTATAATAGTGTTTAGGCTCATATATACCATCAGACGTAACATGATAATTCAAGTTAGTGATTAGTGGTGCCCTAGTTATCAGATAATAACATCTCTAGGGGTAATTTTCAAAAAAAAAAATTAAAAAAAAAATATGGTCTCCAGGGCAAATTTATTATTTTTTTTTTTTTGCTTTTCGATGATAAGCTCCATCAAGACACGACAAGCATATGCAACACCTTGCAACACATAAAGAATAGTTATACAACGTGCAACAACATTTATTTATCATTATAATAAAGAAACAATAGTATAACAACACTTAAACAACACTTGTTGCTAGACTTGTTGATTCGTACAACACATCAACAACACTTAAACAACATATTTTTTAGTTTAACATCAGAAAAAAAAAAAAAAAACCAAAATGACTTTTTTTTTTTTGAAAATTACCCCTAGTAATATCTTAATGCATCATAAGTGGAAATAAAAAAAAATTAAACATAAAGTTCAATGTAATATTTCAATTTTATAAGCTTTCAGAAGCTGCTTAATTTCCATGACGGAAAAAAAAAAAGAAAAATTGTAAAAACCTATAATGAACCCGGAAAAAGTGTCAGTTCGGACTTAAAGAAAAATAAATAGCCATACGGTTAATTGGACTAGGTTGGATACAAGAATTTTTTTTTTTTTAATGTTCATCCGCGCCCATAGTGAAAAAACTTAAAATCTAGCTATTTTCTAGGCTTCCCACAATAGAAAAAAAAATCAAAAATCAATTTTAGACAATTACTCAGGCTTTTCTATTATTTTTTTTTCATGAGGTCCGGGGCCTAGCTTCAATAATAATAATAATAAAGTTCAATTTCTAAAAAGTTTAGAATGTTGACTAGAATGTTAAAAAAAAAAATAATGATGAGTCTCAGATAAGATCTAGGATGAGATACATATTTAAATCAAAAAATGAATGCAAATGTTGTTTTATGTATACGTTTTAATTTAATCACAGCTTTTATTGATAAAAACCTCAGTCTATGAACGTATTGAAAATGGTCAGCAGTCCTACCGCATTTGAAAGCGAGGGGCACCGCCTCCGCGGCTTCTTGAAGTGCCTCCGAGTCCCCCCTGTGGCGTGTGTCCATCGCCCCCTCTCTCCCTTCCACTCCCTCTCCCCCGAAGCTGCCGAGGAGAGGCACTGGAAGAATCCATCATCACTCCAGAGGCTTCCTGTCTAGAGGAGCTCAGAAGCCTTGATGACTCTCCCTCAGTTCTCGAATAGTCTTGGTCGACTGCTTGAAGAAGTCGCTTCAGGAGGTCACTCATTTGTTTGCGCTCATCGTTTCGAGTCTTCTCCTCACAGAGCCACTCTTCTTGAAGGAGAATGTAGTCGCACACCAGGCGCTGCAAGAGAGATGAAAAACGAAGATACGAAACAGCAGAGTGATGTGCATATAAAGATAAGTGCGTGCCACGTCAGCTGCAACACATAAAGAAGGACTGCCGGCAATACCAAAACAGCAGGCCCACCACCACTAAGCTTGACACACGGATAGGAAGAGAGACAAACACCCAGGCAATTAAGCATAAAGACAACAACAGACCTCATTTCTCTCTTCCTGCCTCACTCCGAAAGAGCTCTCCCCGTCGACCCCCTGGAACTCTGTTTGGGCCCTCTTGAACTGTTCGTCCAGACTCCTGCAAGCAAACTCAATCCATTCATCCATTCATTAAAGGAACGTGGGAACGGATGGAAAAGACAAACGCACCATGTCTGTGTAAACGCTGCGACACTTTCATCAAACCTTTAACGATTGCTGCTTGACGATGAAAAAGCAGCAGCCAAAGAAACCAGTCACAAAAGCGGCAGTGATGAAGCCGATCAAACCATCAAGGCTCTTTTCCAGAGTCTCATTTTGTATACAAATTGACCAGCTGACTGACTGACTGACTGGTTCATTTCTTTTTTCGTCTCCTCAAAGAATTTGTTGACGTCAGCCTGGTGGATCAGATGTTTTCTGCAGGCAGGGTTGAAATGAGACAGTCGGAATTCTGACCCGTATGCTTTTGGAAACTACCCATCTGACTGACATTTGACGACGATCGATCAACACATGTGCCGGCAATCTTGTACGTACAGCTACACAGGCTGGTTCACTCACTCGACACAATTGAGCACCGTTCTGTGTGAACAGTTTGGGCGTGCATTTGGATTTTGGTCACATCAAGCAGAACCCCGAACCCCATTAGTCCTCACAACGATTCTGAAAATGAGGAACGGCAGGGCACATCTTCCCCGCTGGATGCTAAAGTTTTGGATAGTTAGACGGGCAGACAGACATGCAAGCAGTCAGCAAGGCAGACAGACAGACAAGCTAACAAGCAGACCGGCTACAAGTAGACAAGTAGAGGGACACACAGACAGTGCCGATAAAAAGACGGACAGACAAGCCAGACAGAAGCACACCAACAGATCCTACTGTCTGGTCCCAATTCCAAACCGAGGCCAAATTAAAACAACAAACACACAATCAATCAGTACACCCAAGCGATCATCCTGTCTCGATCGTTGCATCGGGGAGAAAGGAAAAGAAAGGAAAGGAGACGACCCAACCGGCCCGACCTGTTCTGAAACCAGCTGTACAATTCCTGCTTCAACCGCTCTGCCGTCTCCTTTGCCCACTCCACAACGTCCGCTTTATAGGCCTGCAGGGGGGCATGTCTGTCCTCATGCCCATCCCTGGTTGCCCTGCAAAAGACGAGAAAAAAAACACAAAGAAAAGAGAGTGAAGAAAGTAAAGGCACAGTGTGCGCGAGCTCACCTCACCCGACCTCACCTCAGGTCCTGTTCCAGATAAGTCTGAAAAACAGACCGGAACTCAAAATAAGTCTCCTAAAAATAAGTGCTCTGTTCCTTCTTTCCTCCTGTAGATCCTTGCATCTGGTTTGTGTCGAGCATCTTGAAGTCCTTCCCATCTCTCCTCTTGGTCCATGGCTCTATACGCTCTTGTCATCAAAGGCGTCTGCGTCTTCTTCCCTTTGCTCCCCGTTCCTTCTTGCCATTACTGGTTTCACTTCATGCCTATATGACGCGCACGAGACTTTATGGAAGAGAGCTCTCTTCTGCTCCTCTTCTGTCTTTTCACCCGCTACTTCTTTTACTCACAGACCAACCCACGTACCTCCTAAAATTCCACCTCTCCGCCCCCACTCCCAAGACAATGGGTGACTCTCTGGGGGCGTCCACGGAGGCCTCGACGTTGTCCAGCCCGACGTTGGCAGGCCTGTAGACCTCTGCCACCTTCCGCTTGCTCGTGGGCTGCCTGTAAGGATGGGGGTCCCCAGGTTTGCTCTGCAATGGATCGATCGGGAGGAATTTCGGAGTTTTGTTCCGCAACTGATGCTGGTGCCCTGCAGGATAAACTGCCCTCTTGCCGGGAGGAGACCCATCCCGCAGAGGGGGCGCATGAAACGGAGAGGTGGGGTTCAGCAGGAAAGCAATCAATCCTGCTCGATCCTGTGGGATGGATGCGCAGACCTACAGGAACGTTCACTTGAATGAAATGAAAAGACTCGTGTGATCCATGGTATGACTGAAGTCTGACTGACCTACCTCCATCGTGTACTCCACTCCCCAGGTGACACCAGGAATCCAGGAGAGGAAAGGAGAGAGGACCTGCCGCCATTCAGTTGGTTTCACCTGCACAGGCACACACACACACACACACACATACACACATACACACACACACACACACACACACACACACACACACACACACACACACACACACACACACACACACACACACACACACACACACACACACACCACACACACACACACACACACACACACACACACACACACACACACACACACACATACACACACACACACACACACACACATACACACAATCACACACACACTCATACATATATGTATATATGTATTCGTGTATGTGTGTATAAAGTCTCAGCAAGAAGAAAAAGAGGAAGAAGAAGAAGAAGAAGCAGCGGGGGATGTATCCTCCTGGCGCTCAAAAAATTGGCAGAAAAATGGGGACTATCAGGGGGAAGAGAAGCGCACAAACAAGGTACATGCAAGCACGCAGTGAGACAAAAAGACGGACTGAGAGTAAGGAGCAAAGCTCAGGTTCAAGCATCGCTTTTCCTCTTCATTCCATCCTTTCATTTACTTTTCGCTGTGTTCTTTGTGGGACTGATCATCTCGATGCTTCTACATATGGTGAACGACAGACACCGCATTAAATTCACAACAAAAGAAGACAAGAAAGAAAGTGCCTTACTCACTGACTCAGTCACTCACATTGACGTCTATGAAGTGACGGTCGATGATTGCCAGGAAAATGTTCAGCAGGATCAGATAGAAGAGGATGACGAACGAGTACAGGAACACCTCTGCCATCAGAGGGTCAGCATCCTGAAGTTCCGAGAAACTAAAGTCTCCAAGTAGTGTCTTCATCACAGATCTGTGGGGGAAGGAAACGGGGGGAAGAGAAGGGAAGCAAGGAGACGTCAAACGCATACAGCGCAGAGCAAACTGGAAGTAAAAAGGTGCGACAGAATATTTTGTATCAGAAAAACATCCAGGTGAACGAAGAAAGAATGATTGCCAAAAGGAAGAACGAAAGACAGACACGCAGTGAAGCAGACACTTCGTGAAAATGAACGGATGGAGCCCTGCTCCTTGCTTTTCCTACCGGTGCTGTGAGCATAGATAGAAATAGTCAGATCGTCAGACAGACATGCTACCAGACAGATAGACGTTCATACAGACAGAGAAAGATAGAGATGGAAACAAGGAGAGAGGCAATGCACAGAGACAGAAAGCTCCGCCTTGAAGAAAGAAAGAAAGACTGACGAGAGGGACTGGACGAAGGACGAGTAGCCCTCGATCAGTTGACCAAAGGTCACCGTTGCAAAACAGGTGAAGCCCATGATCAAGATCAGGAGCACGGCAGAGAACCAGAGGATGTCTCCGCCTCCATCGGCAAAGGTCCTGCATCCATACACAGATAGGTGTGTTCTCTCTGTCTCTCTCTCTATCTCTGTCTCTGTCTCTGTCTTTGTCTCTGTCTCTGTCTCACACACGCACACACACACACACGCACACACACACGCACACACACACGCACACACGCAGACACGCAAACATGCAAACAATCATACATTCCCCTCCTCCACATCAAACACGAATGATTGTTCTGACCAAGCCAACAGGCCAGAACTGGCAAGTCCACTTCCTTTCGCCTCTTGGAAGCTCTATGAACGAGCTCTCTGTGACTACACACAGCGTGTTGTTTTCTTGCCAAAACTTCACTTGACTCAGTGCATAAGGATCGATGTCTGCATGATGATCAGAGTGGCTGGTCACGTCTCCCACAATCTTTCAGCCCAAATGCGTGAAATCCTCTCAAAGTAGAAGTGGCAGGCTGATTTGCAAGAGAATGACGAAAGAAATCAATCTGCGCACACAATTAAGTTGATTGATTTTACTTACTGGAGGATCACGGAGGCCCGTACGTTTTTTCTGAACATTTTGACCATACGGAGGAAGATCACGCAAAGGTTCATGGCTGCCACTCTCCGATAGACGAGAACTGCGCAGCAGAAGGGACAGAGATGACAGTCAAGACAGCTTTTTCTCGGGATTGGTCCAGTTCAAGTAGCTTTGGACGCCAGAAAAAGGGGCAAACAAAAACAGGATTTGCGAAGTAAAACAGAAGAGCGACGGAGATATTGCAAGAGACGTCGACGAGGGACGAAAACAAAAAGATCAACAGAGAAAGGAGAATGGAAGCATCCAACTGACGCCAAAACGCTTTTCTTGAGACTACTCTCATAATCTCTGAAGGAGAGCTGCTCTCAAAGCTCGGCAGGGGGTCAGCAAGGAAGTAGTAGATCCCGAGGACGATCGACGCCAGAGACAGACAATAGGAGAAGACGTCAATCACCTGAGAGCATCAGTCCACGCACAATTCTTTCTTCACGTGTTTGAGATAGAAAGAGTGCGATGGAAGATGACGGTGGGAACACACGGAAGAGCAAAGAAGGCAAGGAGCACAGAAAAAACAATGTCTGTCTTATTTCTATCTGGAAGACAGTCGGAATCTGAGGCCGTGTGTCACAAAACGGATCATTTGAAATTTAACGCTTCCCTGCATATGAAAAGATCCGGGCAAGAAGCTCGGTGACTACCAGGGAACGATGAGCAAGGGCGAAAGCAACATCGGGAAATTTGTAAGCACAATTGGGCGTCTTCTTGTTCGCCTTGGCTTACCTGGAAGAAGTCTTTTGAATAGAAAGAGCAGATGTTGCCGCATGTCTCTGAGCATCCTTTGCACCTCCTGTCGCACCAGTTGGCCTTTTTCTTCTGCTTCTTCCTCACGTACGGGTTGCTCTTCAAGAACTTATCTGTCCGTCTCACTTCCTTCACGTGGAATCTCACGAGGAGAACCAAAAGAAGGGCGTAGAGGACAAAGCAAGAGTAACCCATCACTGTCTCCCACCTGCAAAGTGAACAGAGACCAACTCACGAGGGTAATTTCAGTCCCCAAGCACACAAAGCACAGAAGATCGGTCGACAACCGAAGGCTAACGATGAGAAAAACAAAAGCATGTAGTGACGGCTTTTTAAGTACTGATCTCAAGAGGGACAAAAAGACGAAATTCAGACAGATCAAGACAGTGAAAATAAATGTGACGAAATTCAGACGGAATTCAGGAAGTGAAACCGTAAACTGACCGAGTGCTCCACCCCAAGGTGAAGACGTCTGCCCCGATGGACTTTGAGAGCATTCCCGTTGGCAGCAGCTCAAAGTTGATGCGCCAGTGGGTCATCTGCAGTTAGTTGCATGTCAACCAAAAGCACGACAGAGGTAGAAAGAGAAGGAGGGAGGATTCTGACCAAAAAAGGAAGGAAGTCTGAACGGAGACACAGGAAGGGGATATTGAGGTTCAGATCGATTGATTCAACACCCGGACTTCAAGCGACTCAAATTTGTCTGTCCATCCATCCATCCATCCAACCATCCGTTGAGAGAGAGAGCGTTCAAGAGACCACCGGCAGGCTCGTTCCCTCCCTCCCTCCCTCCTTCCTATCCCTCCTGACCGACCGACCTGCCGTGTGTGACCATTGTAGACCGCATTCTCGATTGTTAACGTTGAGAAGGTGTCTTGGAACGCGTACGAAGATATGTTGTAGATCTGAGTCACTGCCTCTGCTTTGTCGAGAGCAAGGTAACACATGAACCCGGCACCTCCCCAAGAAGAACTAGAGTCAAACCTGCAGAACCATCCCATCCTATTCATTTCCATCAGAACCACATTCTCTCTTTCACCCAAGCTCTGACGCAGAGAAGATCCACATGATGAAAACCGGTCGCGTTTGATTTGTGCTTCGGTTTCGTACGCACAGATCGGCGATAGGCGGGCACGAGACTCTACTGAACCGACAAATGGACAAACACACGCGAAAGACTGTGATATGGTACTCGCTCAAGTAGAATCATAGAACTAATGTGGAAGGGTACTGCCCGTTCGCGAAGTGAAAAATCGTGCGTAAATAGTAATTGAGTTAGCCTTCTTCCTTGCTCCATCGAAGAAGAGAGAGACTGACGCGCAGTATGGCCCCAGAGAGCCTGCCGTTGTGTTCTCGAAGCTCTGGATTTGACTGCCTGCCGAGATGGCCTGCATGAGTCAAGTATACATGCATACTCGTTGTTGAATCACAAAGCAAACCAGTCGGCAACCTTCGTTCTGTTGCCCAACGTGACTCTCTTCGTCTTTCTGTCTGACAGGAGAACGGCACAGCACGACCACTCATGTGCGTCTATGAGCCTGTGTGGAGCAGTTGAATTCATAATACGCGAAAGGATCCAGAGCAATCAACAATCCGAGCCAGCAGTCAGACTTGAAGGAAAATGGAGGAAAGAGCCTGGACAAAGAAGTGAAGAATCCTCATTTCAAAGAAGAGGGGGGTACCACTCTCTTGTGCGACACCGAAGCTTGCAATTCCACTGGGACCAACCACGCTAGTCGGTCTGTCATTTAGTCTCTTGATCAGAAAGACACACAGACCCCCTTAGGGAGACATCAATGAAGCCTACCTCTGATGGTCTGTTGAAGGGAACGGGAGCCCGTGGTGTCTTCTCGATGTTCACCAATCTGAACGTCAAACGAGGATTTGTCACCAGGCAGTTCCAGATCTTCACGCAAATCATTTCTGGAGGAATGCCGACGCCCTGCAGAGAGATCCACTCAACGCAAGGATACAGCAGACTCACTCTATTGGTTATGCTTCTCATTTACTCAATGTTTCTCATGTTCTTCATCACTCTAGTAGATGCTCGCTGCATCACTCCAGCGGGGAGACCCGCGGCTGTAGAGACGGGAGGAAAGAGGGAGGGATGCAACGAAGTGAAACTTACACAGGTCGCCCGAATGCAACAGGACGGACGGGGCATTTGTGAGTTCTCCCTCTCAGTCAATGTATACTGGGAATAGGCATTGCCGTGGTCGTAAGCTTTATTGAGCTCCCTGCAGAAGAAAATGTCTCAAAGGCTCCACTGAAGCAGGAAAGAAAAGCATGCAAAAAATGCCACTTTGAGTCTACAGCGCTGACCTGAACAACCCGGAAGCTCTTTGCCTCCTCATACCCGTCCCAGTAGTAGAGAATCTGCAGGGGGTCAAACGCAGATTTGCAGGGAGTCAAACACAGATTTTAGCAAAGAAACGCTCATTTGTCGCTCGTGGTTGCTCCTCGCCCTCATTTACTTTCGTCCATCGAAGGGAAGTAGGTCCAATTTGATTTCTGACAAGAATTCATGGGGCACTTTTCTCTGTAGCCAAAAAATGGCTTCGCATCGGCAGGGGATGACTGCCTAGGCAGACCCGCTAGACTGACTTGAGGGAGCGCCTCCTCGAACCAAGGGATCAGTTCGGGAATCGAAATAACCTGGGAATACACGAGCTCTGCACCGTTCAGTCGGTCCTGCAGACATCAAGAGAGGATCGAGCGAAGGACGGACCAATGGATTCTTTGAAGTAAGGAAGACGGGTGGGATGTACGTAGATAAATGGATGCAAAAGAAAGAAAGGAAGGAGAGAGAAAAAGTGAACAACTCAATTAGAAGTGACGTACCCCCCGCAACAATCAAAGCGACAAATCTGTCTAACTCGAAGCGCCCCAAATGAGCGGGAAAAGGGTTAGAGCATTCATGCATCTCAGTTGGACGCACCAACCCATCCACTCCCTTCTTTTCAATTGAACAAACAATCTTCTCACAACTACACTGTTACTCAGGAAAGCCTTCAGACAACCAGACAGCCATCAAACCAGACAGAGACTCGCAGACAGACAAGCGGACAACGGAGACGCGAAAGCGATGGATGTCAGTATTTGCAGAAGAAAGACTCAGCCATCGGGTGATTTTGGCAGGAAGACTGACAGCGAAGTAGACGATGTCTAGGAACGATTTGACGGAATGGTAGTTCTTGTACGAATCCTGCAGAAACCCATCCATCCATCTCTCCATTCAATCAGTCAGGCGCTTCTGAATCACTCATGTGCAAGTGGGTGCTTCGTTTTGGTGGCTTTTCTTCCCAAGGAGGCAACAGATCGAAGAAGAAAGCTCGATGGGGGTCAATCTGATTAAACTGATCCATGAGCCTCTCTGATGCCTCCCTCCCGGCTTTTTTGATCTCTTTGGTATGGTATCGGAGACACGGAAGCAGTGAGGGAACTTTTTCAATGGAAAAGAAGAACGAGCAAAAGAGGGAATGGATGAAGAAAACGGAATGAAGGATGCCAAAACAATCAATGGATAGACTCACCGGAATTCTTTGAATGGCGATCAGACTTGTCAAGTAGGCAGCCACAAAAAAAAGATACACAATGATGTAGCCCCCACTCTCCTCATTCACCTGCATTTTTGCGGGTACGAAAGTGAAACAGATTATTTTGGTAAAGAAACAAGGGAAAGAGGCATGCAGGAACGACGAAATAGTTGCGTGAGAAAAAAGAACAGCGGGACAATGACTGACTGTCAGACAATCACCAAGGAAGGAAAACAGGCACACAAAGGGGATCGATCTTTTCAAGAAAGTCAGGCATAGAGGTTTTTTTATAGAATGGGGGAAGGAGAAGAAAAGCAAAGGTTCTCCATATGTCCAGCAGCCCTCCCTTTGCATTCATGGGCTGCCTTGATATGCGTTGCTTTTCTGTCTGTCATGTCTAAGCAAAAAAGGGGCCGAATCATCGTATGACTGTCTGTGTATTGGCTTGCTTCCCCTCTTCTTGCCTCTCTGCCCGACACAGCGCTTCTGGAAACCGTGCGTGAGTGTGCCGACCGTCAAAAGTTTTCCCTTGCTGCACTCCTTATTCTTAATTGCGTTTTCCCGACTGACTCCTTTGCTTTCCTCATCTAGGTATTCTTTGAGCTTTTCCCTGTCTGCATCAGCAAGGTTTCGTCTCGCCTCTTCCTCTGCGTCCATATTCGTTGAGTCGTCCTGAAGGTCGAATGCAGAGGCATCTGCTGCAAGCATTCTCAGGTCTCTCTCGCCCCCCGGTTGGTCCTCATACAACGCCTTCCAGAATTTTGCGTCTGGATCCTGAGAGAGTTCCTGCATTGGTTGTGTTTTAGCGGGGACAACAAAAGAACGATGCAAACACCTTTTTTCAAACGTCGTACAAAGACATTGGTGCCAGCAGCCGCGCCAAGAAAAGGAAAAGTCACAACAGGAGGAAAAGTCAAAGCAAGCGTCTTCCCAAGTCTCCTTCCCCCTCTTTCAACTAGTTTGCATCAACCCCATTTATTCATGCACACGAGTCTCTCTTCCTCTGGCCGACCTGAGTGTTGCCTCGAACAGCTGATTTGGATTTCTTCAATTTGGTCCCTCCGTTCTTTGCAGGGGACCCTGATGGAGTCCGCCCTCCTCCTGCTTTTGAACTGCCCCCCGGACTCTGTGGAACCCCCCCCCGGGGCTCGGGCGGCTGGGATTCAGACAGAACAGTCTCGTTGGAGTTCTTGTTGGGAATGCTCGACAAACGGGAGGCATCATGGGGGATTTTACGTGAACAACACAGTTTTGCGCACCATGTTTGCTTTTTTTCTTTTCTATTTTCTTTCTCGTCTTTCTCCTTTGCTCCCTTCGAGAGGCCCCTCAGCCGACCCCAACCCCCTGCTCCAGTTCCTTTAGGTCCCTCCTCCGATCCGTTCCCCCTCCTTCTCCTCTCTTTCTCCTGCAAGCAACAGATGCCCAGAGACAAACAGACAGACGGAAGAAAGGTACAGCCAGGTATGACAAAACCAAACAGGACACCCAAGAACTGACAGGACTCTTCTCCCAAAGACCCGGAAGGACAAATACCAATTACTGACAGGGTTGAGGGACTTTGGATCATCCTCTCGCCTCTATCTGTGCATTGGTTGGAAAGAAACCTTCTTTGTTTGTGTCAATTCAATGATACCGCTGCATCAATTACTTGACTGACTGACATCTGATATCCACGCTTCTGTGTTGTAGCTGTAGTTGATGATTGCGTTGATCATGTTCACCGAGATGAAGAAAAAGAAGAACATGTAGATCAAAAAGAAGGCAGGGGCCCACGGTTCGTCGTCTATGGTGTCGTAGGGCGTCGTGTTGCCGACCAGCATTGCAAAGAGGGAGAGGAAGCTCTCGCTGACCTGAAGGAAGTCACAAAAGACAGGACAAAGTGAAGAGAACTCTTTTCTTGTCCATTGTACGATGAAACCACTTTTGATTTCTCAGCGGAAGCATTTCACCGGATACCCTCAGAGATACCCAACATACCGACCCTCGAGCAGAGCGCGTTGAAGACAGTCTCTAAACAAGAAAGGAAAGTCAACGCAAACCTGCTGATAGACCATGTCAGCAAGCGGGTCGAACAGACCTCGCTCGAAGAAACAGCAGGCAGTCAGGCAGGAAAACAGACAGACGGCCGCAAGAGCATATCGCGACCCGCCCATCCACCTACCTACCCACCCAGACGGACAGACAGGCAAACAGACAGGCAAACAGACAGACAGACAGACAGACAGACAGACAGACAGACACACAGACAGGCAAACAGACAGACAGGCAAACAGACAGACAGGCAAACAGACAGACAGACAGACAGACAGACAGAGAGACAGACCCACCGTCGAGAAACGGGCAGACACGCCCCCAAACACGAGCGTGCCCATCATCACGAAGGCCACCTGCATGCAGGCAGGCATGCACAGGGACACGCGTTCATTGATTTCACAAGACAGTGTCTTTTCTCTTGAATGAGTAATTATGTGGAAAGAGACCTCGGCTCACATAAGGAAGTCGGAATGAGCAAGCAAACGCCAATGAAGACGTCAATAGAGCTTCAGAAAAAAAAAGGCCCTCACAAAAGAGGACTACCAGTGAGTCATCGCAGCCCGCTCGATGGCATGGGAGGGAGGTTTTCACTGATCGACGTGTTGAAGTCGAAGCTAAAGAGCTGCTTTCTCTCGTCATCAACGCCCTCGGCAATCAGGTGGGGAGTTACATCGTTCGACAGATACAGACAAAGAGGCTGGCAGACAGAAAAACAGATAAAAAGACAAATAGACAAACAGACAAACAGACAAAGAAACAGACAGACATACCTGAATGATCAAAATGAGGGTCATGAAGCCAACGATGTCCGGGACAGCTCTGCATTCCTCACATCAAGTTGTTGACTCCTTACGTGAACAAAAAGCAAACTCGCACTGCCAGATGGATGAACACACATGTACACATAGAAAGAAATGGAGAGGGCAGGTTAGGTCAACCAATTTTGCTCCCACACACATAAGCACACACTCTCTCTCTTTCTCTCTCTCTCTCTCACACACACACACACACATACACACACTAGAGAGAGAGAGAGAGACAAAGAGACAGAGAGACAGAGAGACAGAGAGACAGAGAGAGAAGGGTCCAAAAGCTCCCACATCTAGAAGAATGGCCAGCCTGCTTTCTTTCGCCCCGTTCATTCCTCAGCTTTGTTTGTGACGTTCGAAGGCCCCCTCCTCTGAGTACCCACTCCCTTATCTCCCCCCCCCCGTACCTACCTGTAGATTGTGAGGAGGAGCACCAGAATTCTGTTCGAGGCGCTAGAGAGATACCTCACGGCTCTGATCCAAATTAGGAGAAGGGCCACCGCAGAGAGACGGGCGGAGTCACGGTAGAAGGTGAAAGTGTTCACCAGCTCCTGCGAAGCATCGAAGGAATGAACGACACGACGAAGGTCGCAATGGCAGAGTGCACAAACAAATTCCGACTTTGGGTGAAGGCTGAAGACAAACAATGTCAGCGGAAACTGGGGGCAGGCCAGGAGAGTGTAAACAAAGGTAAAACGCATCATCGACAAAGAGGTAGGAACACCGCGAGCCCCCATGAAAACCGTGCGATTTGATTTTTTCTTTTTTGTGCTTTTCCGTTGCAACACACCTCCCTCCCCCTCCTGAAGCATCACGACCCTACCTGTACGTTCAGCTCCCCTGCCGCTCCTCTCGTTGCAACATTGCCAAGTTGACTGCTGATCACCTCTACTACTCGCCACCTGCGTGCAACAAGAAGAAGATGAAAATGTGAAAGGATAGCGAGAAGAAACCAAAACGTATGCATATTCTTCAAAGAAAAGCTCCTTCATGCAATTTCTCTCCGCTCGCTTTCTCTTCTGTGTGCTGTGCTGTCTTTCGAACAGCGTTTCTATCATAGAGGTGTCGTTTCACCCAGTGATTCGTTCACAGGGTCACTGACAGAGCTAGAGAGGGGATTAGAGCTACAGATATACAGAGATCGGTGAGTGAATACAGCAGGCAGGCAGACAAACTCTTTCTTCTCTTCTCTTCTCAGCTGCAGAGGTACAGGAAGGCAGGCAAAGATGCACAGATGGAGAGGGATGGGCGCTCAGAGAGGTACAGCGAAAGGACGGAAAAAGCAAACAAAAGAAAGAAAGAAAGAAAGAGAAAAAAAGAAAGAAAGACGCACCAGAGAATCATCTGCACGAGAGAGATGACCAAGTTGATCACATTCAAAGGAGAGGTCGCCTGGTCTTTCCGAATCCATTCAAGCAATCCCATTTTCGTCAACAGGAACGCTTCCCGTACCAAGTATCTGCAAGCAAGAGTCGAAACGAAGTAGAAATGTCTGTCGCAGTATGATTCACGAAGTGCACTTGACCCGATTTCCCTTTTGTCTTTTCACTGAGATGAACGCAAAGAAAGGAAATTTTGCGTCCGATCCTTCTCCTTCTGATCTAGCAAACGCTCTCTTGTAAAAGTGTGGTCGACTTGCATACCTGCCTGCCTATCTGCATACCGAATTGACTGATTGATTTATTTTTGCTCGTCTCTTGACCCTTCTTTCGACCTCATTCAACTGCATCCTCGGGACATTCATCTAGCAGGCAGGGGACCGACCCAACAGTCATGATCACATACATGTACTCCAGGATCGAGAGACTGAGGTAAGAGAGCTCCGCGATCTTCAAAGCGTCGAACCTGATTACACAAAAAGACGGAAAGGAAAGATTTAAGAAGAAGTAAGAGAATAAAGAAGAAGAAGAACAAGAAGAAGAAGAAGCGGCAGAAGAAGCGGCAGAAGAAGCGGTAAATAAGTCAAAAATCATCCAGACAGACAAGCCTGTGCATAAACACTTCTGCATACTTTCAGTTGTTGATTCGTCCGGTCGTCAACTCATCGATTTATTTTGTCCTTCCAGTTTTGCTCACGGCTTTTCAGTTTACAGTTCCACTTTTGTTTTCTTCGACAAAATAAAGGAAAGGGAAAAAAGAGGAAGAAACGGAAAAGGGACGCAAACAAAGCACTGGCCGACCTGACACTTCTCTTAAGATACCCCGACGAGAGCTGGTTGAACACAAAAGTCACGTACACAATCATCTTTAAGTTCTGATTGTACGCCACAAAGTCTGTCGCCACAATTGCGGGCTGCATCTCATACAGACCCCAATAGTTCACGATGTGATCATAGACCTCCTGGGGAGGCAGGTCGAGGTCTTCTTCCGAGCACGACAACTCCTGGAAGTGTTCTGGGTGAAGACAGATACTCGCGATGTACCCTCCCACACCAGAGTACCCAGCCCGGGGTTCAAAATCCCAAGCGTGCATCGTGTCGTTGATGGAATAAACGAACGTTTCACGATTTTCGAGCGCGTTGTTGGCATCCTCCGAGAGAGTGTAGATCTTGTTGGCGCTCTTGTACCTGGAGAAAAAAAAGGATTTGCATCAAGACAATGAGTGGAGCTATGAAACAAAACAATTCCAAGACAGAAGAAAGAAACACATGTCAAAGACGACGGTGACGATCATACTAGAAAGACATGCTGTTGCTACAGATGATATTAAGATCCTAAAAGAGGGGCCTCGGTGCCTGAGTCTTTCTTTGACTGCAGAGATACAAATGTAGAGTACATGTGAAGAAATCGTGTCAAAGCTCTCTCAAGAGTTGTCAGTCACGCAAGCCACACACTCCTCCTACAGTGCAGAAGTAGACGGGCACGCCGCTCTTTCAAGCAAGTTCCATGCCAAATCAGTCGAATCAGAGGATCTGCCACTGAATGATTATATAATCATTTCTTCCCATTCTTCGGACCTTTCTGTCCATTTCAAGCTCACTAACCTAGGACTGAATCTGTATGTAGGGTTCTCCTCCGATTGCTGGATTCTTCGGGCAGTGAGGCGTACAGGGGTGATGATTTTGTTCCAGTAGTTCGGACCGAACCCGTCAACACCCACTGCAACAGGAATAAGTGCACCCCGAATCCATGCGGAAACGTCCTGGAAGTTCCTCACGTCCTTCAGGGTATTGGAGTCAGCATCATGAGGAGTCTCAGTGAAGGCAGTCTTCAGGCCAGCAATGAGATTAAAGTAGTCTGTTGTCTCGGTGTGCAGAAAGGTAACAACTGTTGCAATTACAACGTACAGAAAGTACAACAAGATCTCCCAGGAACGGTGCCGCGTTTGGTACGATCTTGACATGTAGTAGGGCCCAGCAACATGGGCAATTCTTTCCGTATGGACTCCAAGACGGTAGTTGCGTTTTCCATCTGAAAAAGCTTCTGTGTCTTTCTGTTTTTGTTTCAGGTGTCCCTTCGAGGGAGACAGCAAGGCGGTAGTGCCGCCTTTGTCGTGCGTGTCGCTTTTCATGTTTTGGGAAGAGAAAGACACCTACACAGTTAAAGGGTGCCAACAGCAAACGATCCAGTCACATACCACTCAGCTGAAGTGCTCACAATCCAACGAGCTCCAAACTCATTGCACTGCACAGATGCAAAGGATGATGGATTGCTGCATGCATGCATGCATATATAAAAAAATCCCCTTCGTATATGCATGCATGCATGCCTATGATTCGTCGCGCGATTTCGCGCGCGTTTTGCGGTGCCGGGTGCACTCGCCAAAATTAAGCACAACGCACCTTGTTTAATTTTGCAATTTGAAATCACGTGCAGGTTTCTCGTATATAAAGTATATAGAGATTTCAATACACGATACACCTTACATGGTATCTTGCAGTGGGTATTGATGAGACTGGCCTCATAGTACCTCGATCATAGCTTATAAGTTGGTTGGCGTAATTATGTTTAGAATCACATACAACCAATCAATCTCACATACGTAGAATGACCTCAAAACTTCAATGCTATTCAATACGGATCATAAAGACTTCAATCAAATTCACACTTTTTTTTTTTTTAATACCCCCCTAGAAAATAAATAATAAATAAATGAACAGTTTAATTTAATAAATAAATGAACAGTTTAATTTTTTTTTTGTATGTCTTTTATATCTTAATTGCAATATTTATGGTAAGAATATATTAATTTTAACTACTTTTGTTTTAATTGACTGGTATTGACTAGTAAATGGCCTTTCATAACCCCTTTTCAACATACTAGCTTACTTATTTCAAAGTTTAATTATTAAAGCATAGCAAACATTTTAGGCGTATGATCGGTATGAACACTTGCCGGAGAGAGGCGCATCGTAGGCAGACTATCACAGCTCGCCATAAGAATTTGGAAAGAAAACGTTAAACAGCCAAGCGCGATCCACGATCAATCGAGACCTTTGCAAAACAGACGCTGCATACATAAAATAATTACTATCAGACGATGCGCATTCAGTCGAATGGTCGAAAAGAGTTCTCGTCTATCAGATGGCTGAACAGATGTGTAATCTGTTGACCGATCAGAAAGGGAAGAGTCACTGAATGGGAGAGGGTCCGTCAGTCAATCACCAGTTAATCCTAGAGTTAATCACTCACTGGCATCTACGCTGATGGTCTCGAATTCGTATACGAAGACCAGGGACATTCCGTTCCCACTGCAGCAAATACGTCGAACGGGGTTGGAGTCAGACAGAGAGAGAGACCTACAGACAGATTAGATGTTTCTTCTTCTCCCTCCTTTTCTTCCTTTTCTTCCGATCCTTCCACATGCTCAACAGACAAAGAGACAGGCAGACTATGTGACATACATACAGACGGAGAGAAGAACAGAGGTGATGCTCTTTTCTTTCTTTCTTTGTTTCTTTCTTTCTTTCTTTCTTTCTCTTTTCTTTCTTTTCTCTTCTAGACAGACACACTGTCGGCATTTTTTCCCTCTCTTCTTCTTTTCCCTCACGGATACAGGAGACATGTCAGTCAGACAGAGAGACATGCAGTCAGGAAGTCAGGCAGGAAAGCATGCACAGTGTGTGTTTCTTTCTTTGAAGAGAGAGACGAAGAGACAGAAGATCGGTTACTCTTCTCTCTCAGTCCTCGTCTTTCCTTGTTTGTCCTTTTTCCCCTATTACTCTCATGGTCGTTTGTGGCATCTTTCCTCAGAGCCTGCCATGGGCTTCATGTGCAACCTCACTCACAGTCGACCTCTTCAGAGCGCGCATGTCGTCTCCCGTCTGCCCGGCCTGAGGCTCCCCTTTCTCGTCAGCAACGACAGTCAATCCATGCTAGACTGCTTTCCTCCCTTGATGAACACTTCCATTTTTCTTTCCATCTCTAGAGATCCCTCGTCATCTGAAGAGGAAATCGGAATGGGTTGAAGATCATGGCACAACTGAGCGTTTGCAGGAACTGTGAAGTAGTCAGACTTCCGATAAGGTGCAAAATTCTTTGAGGATGTTTGAGGTGAGTCCCCCCCTTTCTTTATTTTGTTGGTTTGGTCGTAACTCTCTTGTTCTTCTCTCTTCAACCATTTTGGGATTCGGACCGCATCGTTGAAGACGAACGTCCCGAAGGCGAGAACGAAGAATCCCACCAGCTGAATGGGGAATGCCTCTGCCCTGAATTTTTCCCATCCGAGACCGAGGGACACAACCCAGACCAAAATCGTTCTACAGGTGTCGACCGTCGCGCGGCTTGTTGCAGAGACCAAGTAGGTAATCGTCATTCCAGTGAAGTTCAAAATTGCAATCGTGAAGATCAATACAAGGTCAGTGTACAGGATGGTCTCATTTTCCACGAAGGACTGACGGAAGCCAGAGATCATATCGAACATCGAGCCCTTCCTTTGGTTTCCAAAAGAGAAATAGAAGACGACCAGAAACAAGACCACACTGATGAGACCAAAGGCTCCCTCAAGACCAACACACTTTAATGGAGCAGCTTTGTACTTTGAGACAATCTTCTCCTCCACCACATTCTGTCCTGCTGCAACAATTTGTGCCAAGATGATGAGAATCAGTCCGAACAACCCCCCCCCTCCCAAGCTCATCTCTTCTTCGGGGTCCGGAAACAACACTGCAGACAGTCCAACAAACAACACTCCGAAGAACACCAAGCAGAGCACAATCCATTTGTAAAGAGGAAGACGACGACCGAGAAACATCACCGAAGCGACGCCAATAAAGAGCACGACTGCCCCTCTCAGCATCTGATACACAGAGGCCGCGACTCCTTGAGCAAACCCGGTCATCATCAGAGCAGTTCCTGTCATGTCCAACAACGCTGGAATCCAAAGCAGAAGATTCGCAAAACCCGTCAAGGCTTTTCGGTTGTCATCTTCGGCACCTTCTCTCTGTGCAAGTAAGGTCTCCTGAACAAAGCCGCCCTGGGTGATCACTCCAGTCTGCACTTCTCTTTTTGCCTTTCTCCGGTCAGACCAGAAGGCCCAGGAGTAGACGCCGAGGCACAGGAACTCTCCGATGAACATCACAAAGGTCTGTCAGAAAGCCTGATTGTACAACGTGGGGTTAATTGTCACCTCTACAATTGTCTACACACTGCATGTTCTGAAGATTCTGATTGGTGAGAAGGGTGGTTGCGGCTCCGGAAAGAAGCATCAGGACTGCAATACAAACCACAAACAGTTGCTCTTGACTTGAGGTGTTGTTCAAGAAGTGTTGCTTGTTCTTTTCAACAGAAAGTGTTTCGAATGCAGTGAGTGAAAGTGTCAGCAGAGAAGCTTCTTCCAAATGCAACAATCAAAGTCACTCAGCAGACACTCTCTGGCCCAGTCCTGGTCGCCTAATGTTGCTTTGATAAAGATGCAACATGTTGCAACAGTCAATTAACTGTTGTTTGCGTTGCAAGCAATAAAGTCTTTCACCATGCAGCTGAGCATATGCATGCATGCATGTATGGCGGGGCCGCGCGCGCGCGCGGGGGCGCTGCGGCGCACATGCAGGCGGGGCCGCGCGCGCGGACCCTGCATGCATGCAGTGCCCGCGAAAAGGCCGGGTGAGTGCCTTGGAATTGAAATATCCGGCTGGGGACATTTGACGGGCCATAATATTAAATGTTTGACGGGCCAGGAATATTTCGGAATATTTGACGGGCAAGGGATTGAACGAGGGTTCGTGGTGGAGGATGACCGGTGTCTAATAGGCCCCCGGGTTGGAGAGGTGTATGCATATTCCAGGGGTGGTGGGATTGCCGTGTGGACGCCTCCGGTTACCTTGTCCGTCTGGTGTGGGGATCGGTAGCTGTGTTGGGTGGTCGCCATGCAGACCGATCAGTCGCAGTGGCCAAGGTTTTCCCTAAAAAGACAATGCAAGTCTGCATGCTTATAAGGGTTTTTAGTCCAGGACCACTCTAGGATGCGACAGATTCGAATGGCCTAAGTAGAATGCATAGGGGTGGGAGACTCCTGTACAGGAGATGCCCTGCAAGCCGCAGCCCCGCAGGCCGAGAGTCTGCTACAATACAATACAATACAATACAATATAAGGGATTGAACGAGGGTTCGTGGATGCAATTGACGGGCCACGCTATTTTGACGGGCCAGGGATATTTGACGGGCCTGGTGATCTTGACCGGCTCACTTTTTTGACAAGCCAGGCTAGTCAGGCTTAATTTGCATCTGCAGTCATCATGCGGGCCGGGCTCTACATGCATGAAATCTGACAGCACGTATATATATATATATATATACACGCCCGGAGAGGCGAGAAGAGATATATACTTTCTCAGACCCGTCAGACTGTATGCATGCACTATATATTAATAATAGCAGCACTATGCCCCAGCAGTAACATATACTACACTGCGCTAGAATAAGAATTTCCTGGCATCCAAGATCATGGCAAGATGCTGTGCACTGGAGGCTTTCCGTTCTTTAGAAATGTTTCCGGGCTCTCTGGGAAGCGACTTTGGGCAAACAACAGTTGTTTGAAAACGAATGGCCTGTCTCTAGCCCTCCATCCGCCTAAAGGGACCGGGGCCCCTATCTTTCCAGACTCGTTTTGCAGTCACTCTCATTTTGGTCAATTTGTCGCAGTAGATATCAGTGAGACTGACCTATTCGTCAGAAGAGTGCAGCAATTTCGGAATCCGGAGGCTCCAGCGCCCTTCCCGTTGCGCAACGACTGCTGGAATCAGCGGCTTCAAGTTTCGGATCGCCATCGAGGATTTCAAACAGTGAAACACTGCAGAAACTTTTGCAAGACCTTAGAGACTCAACACGTGCAACGGAACACCGCCGCACTCTACGCTTCGTCTGCGGACCAGCAGGTCATGTGTAGCCATTCTGCTGCACCGGGGAGAATGCCAGCAACCATTTCAGGTGCGGAACAAAAAGCACCTGCACAGCCTCTAGAGAGACCTGCTTACGCTCTCAAGGCTCTTCAAGTACACCACGTCAGAGCAGAGAAGGATGAGCTGGCAAACCGAGGAAGCCCCCCAACTCTTGACAAGACCACCCAAAGTGATCAAAGAGCTCTCCGTGCCAGCCCGTTCGATAAATTTGCACTTGAGAGAAGGGCTTGCTCCCTGCTTCGAGCCAGCTTCCGTCCAACTAGTGACTTTGGGGGGCTTGAAGAGCCCTCTCCTCCTCTGCCCCCTTTTGCGAAAGCTGACATGGCTCTGCGACCTGCAGGCTGCTCCGCTGATCTATGGCTGCCGGTGCAAGTCAAGTCATCATCCTATCTACTCACCTCCAGAGAGCAACGTCGGGCTCCCCACTGGTTCTTCTCGCGTGTCCTGGGCTACACTGGAATGCCAGTTGTGTGTATGGGTATGTATAGGGGGGTGCAAGAAAAGCCAATGCTCTGGCTGTTTGCCGGGGACTTTCTTAACGCCAACCATCGCTCAAGTAATTTGCGAATAACTCGGGGAGGGAAGTACGACAAAGAAGAAGCGCGGTGCAGCCTTGAGCCTGAATCCTCTGACAAATGTCATTCAGGAAGAATGCTCGAGCGCAGCTGGTATGATGCGAGAGAGGGGAAAGGTCCTTTCTTGTTGCAAAACCTGAAGACACTACAAACCCAGTTGAGCCGAAATCACCTCATAGAGTGGACAATGTTTCAGAGATGTTTAGAGCTTTTTGAGCATGTTCCTGGCGGAGTAGAAGTACGCCATCCTCCCTGTGCCATTCTGACCTATGATCTTGAAATTCGTTTATCAAAGTTTCCAGAAATGCCGTGGCAAAGAGTGCAACTCAAGAGCTCTCACTGGTTATCAGGGAGGAAACTTGCATCTGTACATTCAGAGAAGTCGGTCAAGAAGCGCGTGCAACCATACGAAGCGGGGGATTTCGATTTTCTTCTTGTCAGCTCTCCCCAGAATGCATCGAGTCCGATTTTAGAAAGGTCGATGAAGGAAGCCCATGCCAACCAAAATGGATATGCTCGTGAGAAAGACAGGTGGCGCTTCTTCTATCTCATACCAGAAGCTGACCTTGTGAAGGAGAGAGTCGTTTCTTCTGCCGCAAACGGAACCACCGGAATAACAAAGCTGACCCTCGACTTCATGCCAATCCAAGTAGCAAAGCAGGGAACGCGACCCTTCCATTTCATGAAGTGGCGACTGGACGCATCCGACCAATTCGTTGCGGGAGTGAAAATGGCCAAGATAGTCACACAGCATGCAAAATGAGGACTATTGAGACAAAGCACCGTACGTGTGCGCTGAAAAGTCATCATAGGATGAAGCAAACTTCCACTCGCAATACATGTTGCAAACTTCCACTCGCAATACCGGCTAGTTTTCCTAGACTTTTTCAGACTGCATTTCAAGTTTAATTACTATATATATTAAAACTTTTTAAATATTTTTCAAACCTATATAAAAATAACCAGGACACATTGGAAGTTCCGTTCCCTCAAAGAATCCTTTTTGTTATCTTTTATTAAATTTTATCTAAAATGATTCAATGATTGATTAAAAAAAACTTAATTGAGAATTATTTTAGAAATTGCTCCGCCAAGTCTGGGTTATGCTATTATAAGGCCCGATTATGAAGATTCAGTAGAAAGATTGAACTCTGGATTCAACTATAAATCTAGACTATCATCTAAGCCTAGGCGTCGGCCAAAGAAAAAAAAAAGAAAAAAAGTAAGCGATCAGAGGAGATTTTTTTTTTTTTCTATTTTTTTACTTTTTAATCCCAAACAACACTTAACAACAGTTGTGCAATATATGAATAACACTTATGTAATAGTTAAACAACAATTGTTAAACTAAAATTTAAAGAAAAAAAAAAAAAATAAATGGTTTGGAGGGATCTTTTTTTTTTTCTTAGCCGACACTTAGATTCAGGTATAAAAGATATCCATCAAATAACTTAGCCGAACTGCGACTAGCATACAGTTAAAAGAGACGTATGGATACACTCTCTTCGATCACTCCAGTCTGCACTTCTCTTTTTGTCTTTCTCCGGTCAGACCAGAAGGCCCAAAAGTAGACGCTGAGGCACAGAAACTCTCCGATGAACATTACAAAGGTCTGTTAGAAAGCCTGATTGTACAACGTGGGGTTAATTGTCACCTCTACAATTGTCTACACACTGCATGTTCTGAAGATTCTGATTGGCGAGAAGGGTGGTTACGGCTCCGGAAAGAAGCATCAGGACTGCAATACAAACCATAAACAGTTGCATCTTGACTTGAGGTGTTGTTCAAGAAGTGTTGCTTGTTCTTTTCAACAGAAAGTGTTTCGAATGCAGTGAGTGAAAGTGTCAGCAGAGAAGCTTCTTCCAAATGTAACAATCAAAGTCACTCAGCAGACACTCTCTGGCCCAGTCCTGGTCGCCTAATGTTGCTTTGATAAAGATGCAACATGTTGCAACAGTCAATTAACTGTTGTTTGCGTTGCAAGCAGTAAAGTCTTTCACCATGCAGCTGAAGTCTTTCATGCATGCATGCATGTGTGGCGGGGCCGCGCGCGCGCGCGGGGGCGCTGCGGCGCACATGCAGGCGGGGCCGCGCGCGCGGACCAGCAAGGGCCGCATGGGGCCCGCGCGCGGTATGCCATGCAGGGCGAATTCGGGGGGCATATAGGGCCCCAACAGCTCAGTGCCAGGGGGCATGCCGGGGCCTTGCTGCGAGCAGCTCAGCTGTAGCTCATCGAAGTTTCACGGCGTTTCACACCTTCATTCTTTGCCGCTGACATAATTCGTTGTACTGAGGCTTCATTTTGGTCTGCTCAAGGCAGCTGCGATCGATCGAAGAAAGTTCGCATCGGAAGGGAGCCTTTTGTTCCTCGACCTAAGTCCCGCTCTTGCTTTGATCACACAGCCTGGTGTCTTTCTATTAATACAATGAGTGAAAATCCACTGGTCTCTGTTGAGGTCCTTCATGGTGGACAGGTGTGGTTGGTTCGCATAGAGCGGTCAGAAGTGCGGAATTGTGTAAACAGAGAAACAGCGAAAGCCCTCTTTAGATGGTTTCGGGACTTCGACAGGGACCCCGTGGCAAAGTGTGCCGTTTTTGCCTCCTCGGAGGGTGTCTTCTGCGCGGGCTATGATTTGTCTGAAGTTTCCAAAACGTCTTCGGACGATCTTCTAGCAGATGTGAGGAACTTTGAAGGCGTTGAGAAAGGGGTGGAGGGGGCGCCCAAGGGAAGTTCTTTGAAGGGGGCCACAGGAGACGGCGGAGACGGGGAGACGGGCGGAGGAGACGGACAAAAGAAAAGCCATGGGTTGCACGTACTTGGACCAATGGGTCCTTCCCGTATGATGTTGACCAAGCCTGTGATTGCTGCTGTTGAGGGTTTTGCAGTGGCAGGAGGATTAGAGTTGTGCTGTTGGTGTGACCTTGTCGTGTCTCACTCCTCCTGCTCCTTCGGCGTCCTCTGTCGGAGGTTCGGGGTCCCGCTTATCGATGGGGGGACGACGCGTTTGGCCAAAATTGTGGGAAGGAATCGGGCTCTTGAGATGATTCTCTTGGGACGCTCTTACAGTGGCCAGACGATGCACGAATGGGGCCTGGTGAATTTTTTGGTTCCTTCGCCAGACGAAGTTCTGTCGAAGGCCATAGAGACGGCAGTTGAGATGTGTTCCCTCCCCCAGATCTGTCTGCGCAGTGATTTGAGGAGCCACAAGCTGTTTGGATTTGCTCCTGAAGATTTTGCCATGAGCTCGCTAAGAGGGGAGTTTGAGCTTGGAATGGCGGCAGTGAGAGCGGGAGAGACCGCAGAGGGAGCGTCGAGGTTCTCGAAGGGCCGCGTGGGGCGTCATGGGTCCTCCCTGACTTTGTCAAAAGAAGGCGTGTCATGGAGCGGTCATAGAGGGGGGGGTGTTTTGTATCCGGGGAGAGGGAAACTTTGATGTGTTTCTTGAAAAAGGCTCTTTGTTTGGCTGCGCGTGTGCGATGCGACCACAGGAGGCGAGGTGATGGTCGGAGGTGGCAAGCGCCAGCTTCAAGAGGGCATGGAGACGCATAGACGAGTATTGCCCGTATTGACTGACAATGTGCATGAATTCTCTTGTGTGCATTTGATTTTGACAGTGATACGGAATATAGGGGGCTGCCGCTGGATTCGTCGTGCGGAAGACCGCAAGTGAAGGAACGCACAACGCGTGGGCCGGGATTTTATTAAAAAAGTGAAATGTGTTCTCGTTCGGATCTACAAGTTCTGTCCTTCTGTCTCTGACACTTTGTTTTTCTTCCGTATCGGTGAATGCCTCTATGGTTGAAACCCATCCTCTTTGATTGCCAATCAGCTCAGGCGGCACACACGTCCTCTTCCTCTGCAAAGCACTATATAAGGTCGCTTCCGTACGGATCCTGCGTCCCCGCATCTAGCCTTGCATTGATTTGCGCCTGAACTTTCATTCGCATTCCAACATGAAACACACCATCGGTCTCAATTCTTCCTTTGGGTTTCTCTTTTGTTTCGTATTTGTATGTGTTCCTCGTGTTCCGCCCCGCCCCTGCTCTCTCTGCCCCCATCTCTTTCCAGCCCTCGCTCTCTCTCACAGGCTCTCTGGGGCTAACAGGCTATCTCTCTCTCTCTCTCTCTCTCTCTGTGTGTGTATGTGTGTGTGTGTGTGTGTGTATGTGTGTATGTGTGTATGTGTGTGTGCGTGTGTGTGCATGCATCTACTAGCAGCTGACTAGCTACTAACTTAGTCAGCTGTGCATACCTAGGTGCATGAGTGATTATTTTGAAATCTATAAGCTATCATCTAGCTAGAAGCAGAGCCTAGTAGATGGCGTGCGCTAGGGCGTGCGTATAGGATTTAATTATTAGGAATAGGATTTATGGTAGCAGGATTTATGTTCCGGGCTAGAATTTAAAGTAATTTAGAAAAGTAAACTAAAGTAATTTAGAAAGCTAAACGACTAATTTTAGTCAAACTTTTGAGGTCGATTTCTCGTGAACCATAAAGAGTTAGACGTTCAAACTTCAAACTAACATACAGTGTTCATAGCTCTTATATAGACACTCCACATGCGGACACAGGAACTATCCGTTAAAATATTCTGAGAAGGAAAAAAGATAGATAAAAGGGAGACGCCGGAAAAGGCGTCAAGTTGCTGTCAACTGATTTCCGTCTGAAATTAAGCAAAACCTTAGGCAAAGCCTAAATTTTTGCCAAAAGCGCTGCCAAATTAAGAAGTAATAGCGATCCGTTGCAATTTTAGAGCATAGCATTATCGAGAAAGCTAGACATATAAATAAGTACACACACACACACACACACAGACACACACACACACTCACACACACATACACACACACACACACACACACACACACACATATATATATATATATATAATAATAATAATAATAATAATTTATCTTTGCATATATTCTCAGCTGTCTTACCTCTGACTTAGTATCTGGCCAACCAAGCTAGGACTTCGTCAAAATAATACAGAAAAAAACGCAAATGTTTTTCAAGTTAAGTTTGAAAAAATCTAGTAAAAAAAAAGAGTATATGATAGTGTATGATGGTAGAAACAACGAAGGAAATAAATTAAAGTTGAACGAAATCGAGAAAATCAGCCAAAAAAACTTTGTCAATCTATTTCATTACCATGGAGCCGATCAACTTCATGAAGCGATCGATTGGTGAAGCTTTGAGTACAAAACGTCGAGAAAATACCGGCAAAGTAACGTTAGACTGGGAGGAATGGAATAAGTAAGAGGCAAAAACACACTGAAGGACGCAGAGAGGGAACTGAAGAGGGAATGCCTGCCATCGTCTCAATTGATCGTCAATTGTCGAGTGCTGTAGAAAGTCTCGGGATCTGCCTGTCAGCTGATCTTCCTTTCTTTCCTCTTATTCATGACGAATGAGGGACAAACAGACAGAGGAGGGGAAGACGGAAGGGAAACACGGGAGAAAAATTGATGATAGAAAGAGAAGGTGATGCGAGCTTGTCGTCGCAATTTACGCCCATGGAGGAAGGTCCTCAACACCCACCAAGAAACCCCCTCTTCGTTGTCTCTCATTCCACACACCTCCCCCCATGCACCCCTCAAAAGTCAGAGAGAGACTTGATGGAGGGGGAGGTAAAAACTCCGAAAGACCGACGGGGAGACGGCTAGTCTCTCCTCACTCACTCATCATCGTCCATCTCGGGTCTGCAAGAAGAAGGAACGGGAAGGGGAAGCGCAAAAGGGACAGAAGAAAGATTACGGGAATGATATTTCAGAAGTAAAAAAACCACACGCAGTCAGCGGACGGAGGTGCCGGGACAGAGAGAACGTCAAAACCAGCAAGAATGCACTGAACAAGTTGCTCTTGGAGGCGCTGAGGCCTTTCGGTGCAGCTTCCCTCAACATGATTGCATGCACCGATTTTGCAGGAAGTGCGCATGACCCAGCTGGTCGACAGACACTCTATGCAGAGGGAAATGCACACAAATGAAGAGATCACCTAAAGAGACCCAGATGGTCACGGATTGCCAGCCAGGCGGGGATCGAGACGGACAGGCACACAGACAGACAGCCTATTTGACTTCTTTTTCCTTTTCTGCGCCTTGCTCTTTACAAGCAAATGACAAAAACAAAGTACGAAATTTCACGGGCCACCCAAACAAGAAATTCGTTTTACAAGTAACAGACAGAAATATAAGCATCGTCAATTTAAGGAAGAGGCTCGCGTGGGGTGGCACTTGAGACAGAAAACAGAATGACACGCAGACAGAGACGCAGACATACCTGTTTGCTGTAAGTGTGGTTTGAGGGGGAGAGTTGACAATGCTTCCGATTTCCGAGAAGGTTCTGTCGATCAATTCGAGGAGTTCCTTGTTCATGCGCATCTCCTCTGGACTCATCTGGAGGGCAGACCTCTTCTTATTCTCCTCGATTTGGGCCTCTAGCTCCTGTCGGTATCGCAACAGACGCAGCTGCCTCTCTCGGCCCCTCTTCCGCTCCTTGTCTTGGAACTCCTGCACGCGTGCTTGTATATACTTGTACGCGTCCATACACTTGTGTGTGTGTATATATATATATATATATATATACATATACATGTTTGTTTGTTTGTGTGCGTGTGTGCGTGTGTGCGTGTGGTGTGTGTGTGTGTGTGTGTGTGTGTGTGTGTGTGTGCGTGTGTGTGTGTGTGTGTGTGTGCGGTGTGTATGGATACACGGATCCACAAGCAGAAGTGCACACATGTGCACTGGCATGACTTCGGCCACGCCAAAAGGCGCGGGACTATCGTTTCCTCGTCGTGTTCATGACTACTCTATTTTTGTATCGTTGCTTCCTGGTTCAAAGAGAGTCCTCTGCCTCCCTCTTCTGAGACCCGTCCTTAGTCCCAGACTCTCTGACATCTTCCTGCTTGCTCGCAGTTTTCTTCTTCCCTCTCATTCCGCAAAGTGAAGACGACCCCCAAAACTATCTGAAATCACGAATTAAAGATCGAGTGCACCAACGAATGGATGAACGGAAAAACCAGAATGACAAAACGAGAGACGGGCCGACCGACCCTCGAGTCCTCCTCCAGGAGTGCCCCATGAAGAGTCTGCAGCTGTCTGACTCTTTTCTTCTCCAGGTCCTTCTCCTCCATCTGGGATCTGATAAAGGACTGTGTCTTCTCCCGCATCTGCATGCAGACAGAGGAAGAGGGAGAGAGTGATATAGAGCGTGCAAGTGTACGTGAGAGTATGTAAGAGATAGATGGGTATGCATAGAAAAATGACCTAAGCGTAGGGAGGTTTGTGTGTGTATGTGTATATGTGTGCGTTCGTTAAAAATGGATGGATGTACAGACAAAAGAACAGACACAGACGAACAGAAGACGGACACACACACACACACACACACACACAGAGAGAGAGAGAGAGAGAGAGAGAGAGACAGAGAGAGACACAGAGAGACAGAGAGAGACAGAGAGAGACAGAGAGAGAGAGAGAGAAACGCGCCAACAGATGCATAGGCAGTTAGACAAGGAAATATTGAAAAAAACAGTAAAGCATAAAAAGACATGGCAAGAGATGCGGATAGACGGAGGAAAAATCGCTCTGACACTCCCGGACTGACGGACTCACTTACTCACTGACTCACTGACTGACATCCTTCAACCTTCTGGAAAGTCGAGCTTTTCTAGAAGAGAGATAAAATCTGATTTTGCGATTGTCCTTAATTGCGTGTGTCGATCGATCATTGTCTGCATGCATGCATCAACTGACATCCTTCAACCTTCTGGACTTGTTCAATTCCAGCTCAAGGGCCCGCTGCTCCGCCTCCTGTCGTTGGGCCTCCGCCCTCATGGCGTCCTGTGTGGCCTGGAAGCACGAATTAATGAAGTTGCAAGCCGGTTGAGTTTGTGTGTGTGTGTGTGTGTGTGTGTGTGTGTGTGCCCGTGTCCGTGTCGAGGGGGAGGGGGGAGGAGTTGAAACGCATGCATGAGCCTATGAAAACAAAATTCGCGGACAGACAGGTGCAAGGAGAAGAGCTGCGGGCAAAAGAAATTAAAGAAAAAATGAACAGCTTTGAAAGGTACCCTACTTTCAATGTTTCTTGCAGATTGGCGAGAGAAAAATAGGGACTTCGAAGAGATTGCAGAAAAGACAAGAAACACAACCCACAAAGAAAGAGAAGCGTATACCTTCCCCTGGCCAGCACCCTCCCACGAACCCACCCTCTCTTCCTGCAGCTTTCCGACTGTATTGGCCATTTTCTCCATCAACGCCTTTTGTCTCTCCAGTCTGGCCTGTAGCTCGGCCTCCCTCTGCTTCTCCTGAGCGTCCAGAATGCGGTTGTACTCCGCGAGGGCCTGGAGGTCAGCCGCCGTCTCCTCTCTTTTCTTGGCGTCCTTGATCTCTCGCTCCTTCGCGTTCTCCTGCAGACTTGTGAAGTGGACTTGTCGGTAGAAGTGTAAACGGGTGTCCGGTCCTTCAGACGAGAGTAGGTCTTATTTGTTCCCATAATTAAATTCTTATTGGGGGCGCTTCCTTTCGTTTATCGATGCGCAACTTTTGGTATCCAGATTGTATTGGCCAAGCCGACTCGCTTCATCAAGTATTCTTTCTTCATTGTGATTCAGTGTTCTCTGATCTTGTGTTCGCGCGGCGAGTACACAGACGAAGATTCGATGAGACACGCACCAAGTAGACAATAGTGAGAAATCAGAAACAATGAATGCAAAGACTCCACGCACCTCTTTGATCTTCTGGTTCAGGCGCGCCTGCTTTTCCTTCTTCTTCACCTGCCTCCTTTCCTCCGCCGCCTTCTCCTCCAGGACTCTCTGCACAAACTGCTTGTCCTGCTCCCTCTGGACCTTGTCGGCTTCCTGTGTGTAATCAGAAGCAGACACACAGTGTCAGAAAGGGAGACAGAAATAAACAGACAGGCAGGTAGACACACACACACACACACGCACACACGCACACGAACTCACACGCACGCGCGCACGCGCACACACGTACACACACGCACTCACGCACAAACGCACGCACGCACACACGTCTGTACACGCAGCGCGCACGTACGCGCACAGAGGTGTTTCCCTCTGCTTTTTATAGGTGGATTTGCAAGTCGACTGGTACTGCTTTGACTTTAACTGGCAGTCTCCTTGTCGTAATTGGCTTGACCGACGTCTTTTCTTATTTTTTCCAATCGAAGCTGTTCGTTTCTCTCCTCCGCGATCTTCTCGTATCTCTCTCTCAAGTCGTTCTGCTTTTTTGTCTCCTTCTCTCTGCAAGAAAGGAGGGAGCAGCAGCAAGGAAATGCTTCTTTGCGTCAACTAGCACCACAGCTTGAACGTTGCTGCACGTACAGGCACGAGGAAAGAGAAAGACGAGCAAAAGACGGCAAAAACGTGTCGTGAGACGCACAAACAACATTTCAAAGGGGAGGACTACAGACAACGAGCGTGCGGAAGAAAAAGAGTTCAAATCAGCTACCAAAAACGATTGACAGAAAGAACGATAGAGGAACTAGCAGAGGAATTCATCACTGCACATCACATCACTTCATATCAACTGTTTGGAAGGATTCTCTGCTCGACTGACTGACTGCCAAATGCGTGCCTCTTCCTGTTGCAGCCTGAAGAAATCCATTTCGTCCTGTTTCAACAGGACCTTCTTGTTCCTGCAATATTTGGTTTTTGTACACGCATGATTATTTGTGTAACATACTGTTCCATTCTGCCTGTTGTCATTTCGTCCTGCTTCGACTGCATCTTTTTGTCCCTGCTGAGGGGTTCTCTCTTCTTCCAAGCCACGGTCGAGGTCAGATGCTACGAGGAAGGATTGGCTGGAAGCGCAAGGGGAGGCGAAGCAGACAACAAACAAGAAAAGGCAAGGCAAGCAAAGGAAAGAAAGGAAAGACATCGCCTCGCACCCAAGGATAAACTGCAAAGCCAGTCGAGAAAGGAGAACGTCAAGACGGAAATGTTTTCCCAGGGACAGAACCAGAAAATGGAACCACCAGGGGGTCTGTGCATATCTATGTACCTGTGTGTCTATCTGCCATTCCGTTGATATACGCACATTTAATTCCTTGAAAGCAAATCATGCAAGGAAGGGGTGGCTGTTATTCCTTTGACTCTCTTTGAGACTATTTCTGTTGTTCGTTTGACGCACGCACATTTTCTCCTGGACTTGCTGGTCCAGTTCCGTCCTCAGCATTGACTTTTCCTCCTGTACTCTCTTCTTCTCCCTCTCGTCCTCCTGCAGGTGTCAGTGAAAGAGAGGGAGAAAGGAATACATGTCTACACACATACACACACACACACACACACACACGTACAAGTGCACACGCACACATGTTTCTTGACGAAATGCTTCTTGTCCCCTGCGGGTGTCAGGGAGAACTTTGGAGAGGCGGAAAATGCGAGGCATGCACTGTACCCGAAGCTTGATGAAGGCACAGAGCAGTGAACAAAGCTATTCGAACTCCCAGACAGGCAGATGGAGGAATGGCGGAAGGAATTAAGAGAGTGACAGGGCGCTTCCACAACGTCGTTTTGGTACTAATTTTAATAACGAGAAAGGCCCTAGTCGGTCTGCTGGTCCAAGGAAGCTCTTGCAGCAAGAACTGGACTGGACACATTCGAACTTGATGTGTTTGATTTCTCTGTCGGTGGCTGTGCTGACCTCTTTTTGCAGAAGCGCTGCATAGTGACTGAGCTTGGACCACTGCACATCGATCGCAAGGGGACGGACAAACAGATACACATGAAGATAGATAGACAAACTGAAAGGGGGCTGGAGAGACATGTCCAAGCACAGACGACTGAGCATATGACACAAGCAGTAGTGTGTTTGCCGACATACAAACACCCATATGCAGGCCGAAAGACCGATAGGCACCTAGATGCTTGGACGGAAGGACGGACAAGAAAGTGGTTGGAGACAGACTCGGAATAGAGAGAGAGCTGAAGGGCCCACTGACTCACTGCTGAGCTCTGAGCTTCATGCAAGGAAATTCTCTTTCTCTCTCTCTCTCTCACACACACACACATACATACACACGCACAGAGAGAGAGAGAGAGAGAGAGAGAGAGAGGACAACACTGACGTTGCAGTGACCCAACTGCTGGATCAGTTCCTCGGTTGACTGTCTCTTCGGCTTTGTCGTGTCTCCAGGCAATGCTGTGGAGCCAGAGGGGTGGAGTTCTGCTTCTGTGCCTGTCACCGCCAGTCCCCCCAGGGGGGACGCGTCTCCGTCTGCTGTGGCTTCGGGAGGGGGAGGGGGGGCTCCTGGAAGTTTGTTCGCTCGTGCATATGCACCCTTCAGCATCTGCAGAAGAGTTGGGTCAGGCAGGCGGAGTGGTGTATGATTGACATGCATTCTATCTTCTGAATCAAGAAAGATGAAGTGTGATGTATGATTTGTAGGGCTTTGCATGTAGGCGACGACGGCGTGGAAGGATGCTCAATCAAAACGAAATTAAGAAGGAGTGCGTAGATGCGAACATGTCGGGGTTCCTTCGGCATTTGGGAAGCTGATACAGAATGAAAACGGCTGAGAGTGAGTGTGGGTGAGGGTTAGAGTGAGTAACTAACCGTGAGATCTGACACTTTGCTCATTCCACTTCTCTTTGTGTGGACCGAATAGTCCGAGACTGCAGACACGACTGTCAGTTTATCCCCCTCTGGATGTTGTTTCTGCACGTCCTTCTTGATCTTCTGCTCCAGCCTGTTCAGGTTGTTCCTTGAGATGTTCGCAGAGTCGATGAAATTCCCAACCTGCGTGTTGATCACACCCTCAACTACCGGCCCTGTCATGTTTCTCATGTGGTACTTGTTTTTGAACTGGGTGATCAACACGTCCTTCAGCTGTTCCCTTTTTTGAATGTCCACAAGCTTCTTTCGACGGCTCTCTGGAAGACTCATGTTCATCTCAGAAGGCGCACTGCAAACAAATGAACAGAGGAGAGAAGACAACAACACCAGTTCAAAAGTGTTGCACATGAATTGTACGTATGCAACAACATATACGTCGTTTCTGCTCACTTGCGTGCCACGAGGTCTGTGGGCTTGGGGGGATACATGGTCGTGCAAAACTGATTGCTCTTTCTGTGTGCACTTCTGGAGTCTCGATAAGCCGAATGGGAAGCAAACTTCAAATCGAGCGCTCTGTATAGCAGCAAGTCGGAGTCTTGCTCGCTTTGTGTATTCACTTTTGTGCAACGCTCCGTCTGTGTGGTCGAGTCGAGACACGAGGAAACCTCCAATTAACTTCTCTCCTTTCCAGCTCACTTCGAACGTCCAGAAGTGTTCATCAGTTTCAGTAACAGCTCGACAACACGTATATCTGCCCTGAATTTAAGGAAGCAGCTTGAGAACCCATATGCATATCGATGTCTGCATGATATTAATCAATAATTACGAGAAGCATGCATTGCAAAAATTAATATTTTGTTCGCGCGTTTTGTGCGCGCGGAAGTGAAGAAGAAACATGCATATATATGCATGAGTGGCGCATGTGAAGTTTATGGCGATGAGTGGCCCCGGAAAGACAGAAATCGAATGCAGACTGAATCATAAATGTGCCCCTCAACCGCTGAGATTTAGCCTGAAAATCGAATAGTTTGGTATATATGCGAGAACTCGCACGGACGGTGGCAAAACACTTTAAAAACTCACAGAACGCCTCATACGGAGGATAGTCACTTTTTGACAGGACGACAGACACCTATCAGACACCTATATCTAGCTGCTGGTGTACTCCCCCGACTGTCATTTCTTGGTCCACAGTTGCATGATTCTAGCCAGCCGAAATTTTCTTCTCCCCGCTTTCGTACCTCGAAGAAACTTTCGCTTTGAGCGTTGGAATGCCTCTCTCCTGCTGACTGAGTTCTGTGTACATTCCTGTGTGTGTTCAGAAGTATGAGGACCTTATTGGAGGTCTGCGTCCTCTCCGTAGCGGCCTTTGCCTTTTCCCCCTCTTCACTGATGAGTAGCCGCCACCTTTTGAGGCGGCGCTCATTGGTTTCCTTGCTGGAGAGTGACTTTGACTTTGACCGCAGTCTCCTGCTTAATGGACCTCATGGTGCGCAAAGGAGGAGACGGATCAGAAGCTCTCGTGGTCGCACTGCGCTTCTACAAGCATTGAAGGAAGAGGCGAAGGCAGAGAAGAGAACGAAGGGAGGAGAAGGAGAAAAGAAGAAGCACATTGCGAGTGAGGTTGGAGATTTTGACCCGAACACGGAGACAGAGGAGGACACAGCAAGAATAGAAGAACAGTTGGTCTACACAGTGGAGGAACAAGTCAGTCAGTGCCCCTCCTTTCTGCCTTCCTTTGTCCGTCTGCTCGCTACACACACGCATATATTTCAATCTTGTTTCCCCCCCCCCCCCCC